>CM053035.1:23207975-23217975 GCA_028564925.1 Lithobates sylvaticus | reverse complement strand
CCACAAAAAAAAAAAAAATGGAAAACGTATTGACTCGAGTATAAGCCTAGGGTGAAAAATGCGCAGCTACCATAAGTGGAAAAAAAAGAGGGTCAAAAATGCCCATTTGCAGCCTCACTGTGTCCATTTGCAGCCATAGGTCTCCCGAACTTCAAACTTGGTAGTTAAGGGTTCCTAAATGCCCCCTAGCTGCAGCCAAAGGGTCCCGAAATGACACTGTATCTCGGGGCCACTTGGTGCTAGTAACCCCAAATTTGGGGTTCCTAGCACCAAGTGGCCCCGAGATACGAGGCCCCAAATTCGGGTCGGAAAATGTCAAGCACTTTTCTGCAGCAAAAAACGACATTTTCCAACCCGACTTTGCGGCCCTGTTTCTCGGGGCCACTTGAGGCTATTTGGCATGTAAACCCAGTGGAAACAACATTACAACATATCCAAGTTTGGGGTTCCTAGCACCAAGTGGCCCCGAGAAACAGGGCCGCAATGTCGGGTTGGAAAATTATTCTTTTTGCTGCAGAAAAGTGCTTGACTCGAGTATAAGCCGAGGAGGGCACTTTCTGCACACAAAAAAAATGTGCTGAAAAACTCGGCTTATACTCGAGTATATAAGGTACCTGGAAACGCATTAAGAAAAGCAAAATGCACAGAAACAAAAAAATAATGCGTCAAAAGCACGCATGCAGAAACGCATCGGGAATGGTATTTTATTTTTTTGTGGTGTCAACTGGTCCCGAGCCCCCCCCCCCTTCACATCGGCGCAATTTTGACAGGTCAAATTTGAGCCTATTGTCGGTGGTTCTGCCGATTTGTGCCCCTAGTCAAAAAGTGCCCGCACGCATGCGCAGTACGGGAAGGCACTCCAGACGATTTCCCAATCAGCTGGCGTGATGTCACCGTAGTGCATGCGCACATCGTAGGAGGCTTTTTAAATTTATTTTGACAGGAGATACCATTTGACGGGCACAATTAAATGTTATGCAAACAGTGGAGGGAGACCGTATTTGTCAGATTGCGCCGCGGGGTTTACAGTGTGCTCAAGGTCCGGTTTTTTGTTGCAGGGCGGGTTTGGTGTGTTGAATTTTGCGGATTATGCCTGTGTCTAAGGGCGGGTTGCAACACACCCACAACCCGCCCCGGAAACAGCGAGGCTCAATCTGACAACTATGGTCTCCCTCCGCTCTTTGCATAGCTTTCAATTGTCCCCATGAAATGGTATCTCCCTTCGAAAAAAAGCCTCCTACGATGTGCGCATGGCGCTACGGTGACATCACGCCAGCTGATCGTGAAATCAGCTGGAGTGCCCTTCCATTCTGCGCAGGCACTTTTTGATGGAGGGCACAAATCAATAGAACACCGGCAATAGGAGCATCCTAAACCGTGCGACTTTGCGGCGCCGCACCAATTTCCAAACGTAGTTCCTGTACTACTTTTGGCAAATTCGGGGATAATTTCAATAGACATCTGTGCATGAAACCGCATAGATGTCTTTCAAGTCGATAGAGCCCCCCCCCCCCCCCCCCCCCCCTGCAGTCACAGCCCTGTTCAGTGTGAACGAGGGCTAAAAGGTAGGGGTGCAACGGATCAAAACAACTCACGGATCGGATAATTTTTCGGATCAGAAAATAATTGAATTTGCAAAAACCTGTGAAAATTCCACCATATAGTCCTCACTGTAATATCATCAATCTCCCCCACTGTAATATTGGCTGGGTATCGCAGAGTATTAGCTGGGTATTACCAGGGTATTGCTGGGTATGGCAGAGTATTGGTAGGGTATGGCAGAGTATTGGTAGGGTATGGCAGAGTATTGGCAGGGTATTGCTGGGTATTGGCAGAGTATTGCTGGGTATTGGCAGAGTATTGCTGGGTATTGGCAGGGTATGGCAGAGTATTGAGGGATGGATGGCTGTGACTGCAATTGTCACAGAGCAGCGCTGTGGGCACTACAGATCCAGCCCACAGCGCTGCTTCCATCCGATCTCTCCCCCTCCACTGTACAGATCTGTACACAGAGGGCAGAGAGGAACCGGTTTGTTTAAAAGTGATCGCTCAGTCATTTGACAGATCGATCACATTGTAAACGGCCGACAGGTGCACCAAGATGACCGCCGCTCCGGAGCTGGGCCGAAGCCGCGGCCTTTTCTAAGGCCGCGGAGCGTGCCGATCCGCACAGGGTGACCCGTTTGGATCACGGATCGATGACGATTCGTTGCACCCCTACTCAAAAGGGTAAACACTTTAGGAATAGTTAAAGCGGAGTTCCACCCAAAAATTGAACTTCCGCTTTAAGGGTAGGTGACCCCCTGACATGCCACATTTGGCATGTCTTTTTTGGGGGGGGGGGGGAGCGGATACCCTCTTTTTTGAGAGTTCCAGCTCCCACCTCCTCCAGGTGCACCGTGGCACAGGAAGGGAGATCACCTCACCCCCCTCCCTCTCGGCAATTATCTGGGACATGTTACAGGTCCCAGATGATTGCCCGCCCAGTCACGGCGCCGCAGAGAGGAGGAGGAGGGGGAGGAGGTAGGAGGAGGAGGAGGAGGAGGAGGAGGAGGAGGGGGTGGAGGAGGGATGAGCGGGGCTTCGTTCATCCACATTAAATTTTTTTAATTTTTTTAAGCGGAACTCAGCTTTAAGCAGAAATTCCACTTTAAAAAAAGGGAAAGCTCCACTTGTCTGTCTGCCTTTGGCGCAGGTGAGTGGATATCTGGTTTTGGACAGGTATTGCGTATACGCAGTAGGAAGCTGCAAGCAGCCACACCCAGCTTCCCAAAATAAACATGCCGACGACTGGACCCCGAAGACGGCTGAAAAGCCGGCTCAGGTGAGGACAGCGCTGGATCTTTGGACAGGTACCGTATATACTCGAGTATAGGTCGACCCGAATATAAGCCGAGGCACCTAATTTTACCACAAAAAAAAAAAAAATGGAAAAAAAAAAAAACGTATTGACTCGTGTATAAGCCTACGGTGGAAAAGAGGGTCAACAATGCCCATTTGCAGCCTCACTGTGCCCATTTACAGCCATAGGTCCCCCAAACTTCAAACTTGGAAGTTAAGGGTTCCTAGATGCCCCCTATCTGCAGCCGAAATTTGGGGTCTCTGGACCCAAAGGGTCCTGAAATAACATTGCTGCAGGTGGACACAGTTGACCGACTTTGGGGCCCTGTATCTTTGGGCCACTTGGTATGCAAACTCACAACATATGGAACTACAACATATCCAAAGATGGGGTTCCTATTACCAAGTGACCCCAAGATACGGGGCCCCAAAGTCGGTTCAGAAAATGTCAAGCACTTTTCTGCAGCAGATCGGGAGCTCCTATATTCCTAATACCATACAAGAGGCTCTCTTCCACCCCTACCCACCATCTTGGCAGCCAAGTGCGTTCCGTCTGTCGGTTGCCAGCTGTGTCTTTGATCCAAATTTAAAACGACTTCTTACTTGAAAAAGAAAATAAAAGAACCCCAATAAGCCCCGAAACGCAGCTGTGTTCAGGCCGCATCGAGAGGGAATATGTTTGGAATTAAAGCCCAATAAAGGAAGAAATTCATGTTCAAGTGCCGCACTTAAAACTTCCTACAGCCGTCCAGAAGGCAGAGCTTCTCTCATTCAAAAGCCCAAGAAATCTGTCGATTTTGTTCCCTCCAGAAAGAGGTCTGGAAATTGAGGGACTGGGAAAAAAAAAAAAAAATGATGAAATCTGTCTTAGCCGAGTGATTTACATAAAATCATCGTCTGATATTGAGAGCCGACGCTTATTCTTCATCACAAACAGACACTTCATCCGTGAAGCCATCAAAGAGGGAGAAACAGATAAGCCGGAGCGACGAGTGATTTACAGCACAAGTCACCTCATTAGATCCGGAGAGTCGCCGCCGCTTACAGATTTGCTGCATAACTGCGTCCAAATAGGCGTCATTCCTCTGTCCTGATAGGAGGAGCTCATCTCAACCTTTATACTGTATAAATATAATCTGAGCCAACATTGAAATGTTTAAAGCTACTCTCGCCACCTCTTTCACCCCGGCCCCACTCACTCTCTCCCCGCCTCTTGCACCCCGGCCCCTCTCTCTTTCCCCCCCCGCCTCTTGCACCCCGGCCCCACTCACTCTCTCCCCGCCTCTCCACCCCGGGCCCACTCACTCTCTCTCCGCCTCTTGCACCCCGGCCCCACTCACTCTCAGGCCGCCTCTTGCACCCCGGCCCCACTCACTCTCTCCCCGCCTCTTGCACCCTGGCCCCTCTCTCTTCCCCCCCCCCCCCCCCCGCCTCTTGCACCCTGGCCCCACTCTCTCTCTCCCCGCCTCTTGCACCAAGGCCCCTCTCTCTCTCCCTCTCACCTCCCCCCCCCCCGGCCCACTCACTCTCTCCCCGCCTCTTGCACCCCGGCCCCACTCACTCTCAGGCCGCCTCTTGCACCCCGGCCCCACTCACTCTCAGGCCGCCTCTTGCACCCCGGCCCCACTCACTCTCAGGCCGCCTCTTGCACCCCGGCCCCACTCACTCTCAGGCCGCCTCTTGCACCCCGGCCCCACTCACTCTCAGGCCGCCTCTTGCACCCCGGCCCCACTCACTCTCAGGCCGCCTCTTGCAACCCGGCCCCACTCACTCTCAGGCCGCCTCTTGCACCCCGGCCCCACTCACTCTCAGGCCGCCTCTTGCACCCCGGCCCCACTCACTCTCAGGCCGCCTCTTGCACCCCGGCCCCACTCACTCTCAGGCCGCCTCTTGCACCCCGGCCCCACTCACTCTCAGGCCGCCTCTTGCAACCCGGCCCCACTCACTCTCAGGCCGCCTCTTGCAACCCGGCCCCACTCACTCTCAGGCCGCCTCTTGCAACCCGGCCCCACTCACTCTCTGGCCGCCTCTTGCACCCCGGCCCCTCTCACTCTCTCCCCGCCTCTTGCACCCTGGCCCCTCTCTCTTTCCCCCCCCCCGGCCCCTCTCCCTGCACCCCGGCCCCACCCTCACTCTCTCCCCGCCTCTTGCACCAAGGCCCCTTTCTCTCTCCCCGCCTCTTGCACCCCGGCCCCACTCACTCTCCCCGCCTCTCCCCCCCCCCCCCCCGGGCCCACTCACTCTCTCTCCGCCTCTTGCACCCCGGCCCCACTCACTCTCAGGCCGCCTCTTGCAACCCGGCCCCACTCACTCTCTCCACGCCTCTTGCAACCCGGGCCCACTCACTCTCTCCACGCCTCTTGCAACCCGGCCCCACTCACTCTCTCTGCTTCCTGCACCCCGGCCCCACTTTCTCCCTCCACGCCTCTTGCACCCTGGCCCCACTCTCTCTACGGATCTTGCACCCTGGCCCCACTCTCTCTACGGATCTTGCACCCTGGCCCCACTCTCTTTCCCCGCCTCTTGTATCATGCCCATAGTTTTTGACTATATCTGGTTGTGTGTCTGCTGTCTGACACTTAACATTCACAGAATGTTTTGTCCTTTGGTGATGTCAAGGACCTCACTTGAGGCACCCCATACAAAAAAGTTGACCACTACTGGGCGAGATGATGTTGGACTTCCATTATGTGAGTGCGCACGAACAGACGGCTACACAGGATGCTGCTAGTGGGAGGAGCCACATGAACACATTAACCCGTGGGGGCCTTAGCAAAGGGACTGCAAAAAAAAAAAAGGGGAGGGGAAGAAAGGCAAACTTTCCAAGAGAGAATCAGCATCCAATAAGTGTGGAGCTCGGCTGCTGCGATATAAAAAAGAGGTTTATTATTATCATCATCACTTTAGGCTGATCGCGCCCCCCCCCCCCCCTCCATTAATAACTAAAAACTATCCTTCCTAAAGCAAGGGCCCTATAAAAACATGCCGACGCCTGACATATAGTGAATGCATTCAATTTCTTTGCCATTAAAACAAGAAAGGCTCCGAGCGGTGGAGACAAAAACGTAACTCCTATTCTGTATATTATAAATATTAATAGCAAGACTGCTAAAGAAGGCCCCTTACTTAATATGTAAAGTGCTTGGCAGCTTCTGGGATGACAAATAAGAACCGCAGGGCTCACTAATGTATGAAATTATAGGAGAGGCGAGGTGAGGAGGACGAGAGCAGACCGACCCGGAGCAGCAAACATTAACTTTTCCTTCAACCACAAAGTGACCGCATACAGACCAGTCACACTGCACAGTGCGAGTCCATAGTTAGTATACTGGAGACCTCTGTTACCAAAGGCAGGAGTGTGCTCCCCAAAAGGCAGAGTCTGAGGCTTTGGTGCCCAACCTGTGAGCACTTGCGACCCTCGCCCGACACAGCTCCAGTGTCTGCGACCCGCCACAGCTCCAGTGCCTGCGACCCGCCACAGCTCCAGTGCCTGCGACCCTCGCCCGCCAAAGCTCCAGTGCCTGCGACCCTCGCCCGCCAAAGCTCCGGTGCCTGCGACCCTCGCCCGCCACAGCTCCGGTGCCTGCGGCCCGCCACAGCTCCGGTGCCTGCGGCCCGCCACAGCTCCAGTGCCTGCGGCCCGCCACAGCTCCAGTGCCTGCGGCCCGCCACAGCTCCAGTGCCTGCGGCCCGCCACAGCTCCAGTGCCTGCGGCCCGCCACAGCTCCAGTGCCTGCGGCCCGCCACAGCTCCAGTGCCTGCGGCCCGCCACAGCTCCAGTGCCTGCGGCCCGCCACAGCTCCAGTGCCTGCGGCCCGCCACAGCTCCAGTGCCTGCGGCCCGCCACAGCTCCAGTGCCTGCGGCCCTCCACAGCTCCAGTGCCTGCGGCCCTCCACAGCTCCAGTGCCTGCGGCCCTCCACAGCTCCAGTGCCTGCGGCCCTCCACAGCTCCAAACTCCTCTGTAACTGTAAACTAGTAACATGTAAAAAAATTATAAAAACATCACCTTTTTAAGTACCGTAGTTTGTCACCATTCCACAAATGTGCGCAATTTCAAAGCGTGACATGTTTGGTATCTATTTACTCGGCGTAACATCATCTTTCATATTATACAAAAAAATGTAAAGGGTGAAAGGGTTAATCCGTTTACTGCCACCAACATACGTCATACATCGGTGGCATTGTGGGGCTTTACACAGCAGCCAGGAATATGAGTGTGTACACTCCACAAGCCGACTGTCAGCTCTACTGAAGAATTCTGATTTCTGTTGAAAGCAATCAGGAGGTTGTTCGGGTTGAAGGGCATTGAAACCTGTAATACAACTTTAACCACTTGTGTACCGAGGCAAGTTTTTACATTTTTGCTTAAAGTCTGCATTTTTTGCTAGAAACTACTGTAAACCCCCCAGAAATGTAAATCTTTTCTGAAAGCAGAGGCCCTGGAGAATAAAATGGTGGCAGTTGCTTTTTTTTTTTATAGTGCTTGAAATATTTGCGCAGCAATTTATCAAACATTATTATACAGGATTTATATAGCGCCAAGAGTTTGCACAGCGCTTATTTTCAGGAGAAAAAATAAATAAAAATTTATGAATAAATAAAAATTTTGTGAAAACACAATATTACACCCAATTTCGATAAAACATAAAGAAATTGTGTTGAATCAATTAAAAATTACCAAAACATGTCAAGTCTTAAAACTGCCACGGAATCGCAAAATATTAACGGTATCCAAAATTTTCCGTAGCATGTTTTTGCTAGAAACGTCTGTAAACCCCGCCAAAAAAAAAAATAATCACTTCTGAAAGCAGAGGGCATGGAGAATAAAATGTTTTGTTTTTTTGTTTTTTATGGTGTATGATATTTGCCCAGCAATTTATCAAACATTTTCAGAAAAAAAAAAATAAAAAAAAAATTTTAGTGCAAACAAACACGTTCTATCAGATTTTATTTTTTTTTATTTTTTTTTTAGTGAAAAAAAAAATAAATAAATAAAAAATGGGGTTGCATCAAGTGAAACGACACCAAACATGTCAAACCTTAGAACCGCACACGTCCCCGGACTCGCAAAAAGTGACGGTACCCAAAATTTTCTATAGGAGACACTTTATAGGCCATCAGTTTAGGATTAACCATAAATCTTCCTCCACATCTCATCTATGCATGTATGCAGACGATGTCATGCTCTTTCTAACTCAACCCCATATCTCCCTACCCAACCTATTTGACTTATTATCCCGATTCGCCTCCCTCGCTGGACTTACAGTAAATATGTCCAAATCTACTGCTCTTCCAGTTAACATTCCCCCTGCTCAGTGTGAAACTCTCTGGAGCTCCTTCCCCTTGCAATGGTCCACCGACAAGATTCCTTATCTAGGCATCTACATCACCCCACATTGGTCCTCTATTTTGGCTGCAAATTACCCGGCATGTGTGTCCAGTCTCCGCAATATGCTTAAACTGTGGAGCACGTACCATATCTCGTTTCTTGGGAGAGTCACGGCAATCAAAATGACCCTCTTGCCCAAGCTTCTATTTCTCTTTAGGGACCTTCCAATTCTTATCCCTAAATCTTTTATAGATAAAACTTCAGCAGGATATTCACAGATTTATCTGGCAAAACAAGAGGCCTAGGTTCTCCAAACTAGTCCTTTACAACCCACAAACTAATGGTGGACTAGGGCTACCGAACCTTTGGCTCTTATTTTTAGCTGCACGTTTTTCTCAGATTGCTCAATGGAATATTCCTAACTCTAGAGTTCCCTGGGTAGATTTTGAATCACAGTCCATTGTACCATATAGACTTTCCACTATACTTTGGTCCCCCTCCAAATTGGTTCACAAGATTATCTCCCTTAACTCCCTAGTAGCCCACTCCCTCATCCTATGGGGCCGTTATAAACATAAACTACACCTAGTATCTCAAGCACCCCGTGGCTCCTCCTTTATAGGAGAACCTTTATTTAACACAGCTTTCAATCACCCTGAGAGCTTCTCCTGGTGGATTTCCAACTCTATGGACACGTTAGCTAACCTGCAAATGGGTAACTCATTTGCCTCGTTTGATCTTTTACGTGCACAAAAACAAATCCCATTAAGGGCTCTTTCACACGGACGGTCCGTATGTCGTTTTTCATCCATCCGTTTTCGGATGAAAAAAGGACATACAGGTATCCCTATGGGATAGCGGGTGTCAGCGGATGAGCATCCGCTGACACCCGCTCTCGTCCGTGTCCGCTATGCTCCGTTTCTGCAGACGGAGGAAAACCCCATTTTTTCATCCGTCTGCAGAGCGGATCGGGTGACGACAGACTCTACGGTCCGTCGTCACCCGATCCCCCATGGGGGAGAGCGGCGCTGTGACAGGTCCGTCCCTGCACAGAGTGCAGAGACGGACCTGTCATCTTCCTGCTCAGCAGAGATCGGTCCGGCGATCCCCGCTGAGCAAGCGGATATCCACTGATCCGCCCCGTGTGAAAGAGCCCTAAGGGAACACTTCCGCTACATGCAAATTAGACACTTTTACACGTCCCACTTTGCTCTCTCCCCATCATCCCCTTCTACTACGTTTGAGCAGCTTTGCCGTGACTCCCCCAGAGGAAAGGGCCTCATCTCTACCCTTTACAGATCAGCCCTAACCGCAGTTTTTCCTGGAGCTATCCCATACAAACAAAAATGGGAATCCGATTGCAACGAAAGTTTTTCGACTCGGACACAATGCTGACCAATTTGCGCAAAGCCTCTAAATCCCTGGCCGTCAGAGAAACGGCGTATAAAGTTTTAACCAGATGGTATTATACCCCATCCAAACTTCACTCCATCTTCCCTGGGACCTCTGAACTCTGCTTCAGAGGATGTCAACTTCCTGGTACATTTATGCATATATTTTGGGACTGTTCGAGGCTCTCCCCCATTCGGAATACAGTGATGACTATAGCATCGGCAATTTCAGGGACCCCGGTACAACTTACACCCTCTATGGGCCTCCTTGGAGCACCTATCCCGGGTGTACTTCGATCTGAGGAATGCCTTATTCACACTGTCTGCTTGGCCACTCTGTGGGCCATTGCCCTTCACTGGAAGGCCCCTACGGTCCCTATCTCCTCCATCCTTAACAGGATGGATACCATTATGTTAATGGAAAGGATCCTTTATAC
>CM053035.1:23035475-23200475 GCA_028564925.1 Lithobates sylvaticus | reverse complement strand
GTAAACACTGGCTAGGCACACAGTTAACCTTTTGATTGCCCCCCCTGATGTTTAACCCCTTCCCAGTCAGTGTCATTAGTACAGTGACAGTGCATATTTTTTTTTAGCACTGATCTCAGCATTAGTGTCACTGGTTCCCACAAAGTGTCAGTTACCGTCACATTGTCCGCCGCAATATCACAGTCCTGCTACAAGTCGCTGATCGTCACCATTAGTAGTATATGAAAAAAAATAAAAATATATGAATAAAAACACAGAAATGCCAGTTATCAGCTTTCCTCTCCTCACACTGACAGCAGCATTTCCTCACAGCCCCCCCATTATCAGTGCAGCCTCAACAGTGCAGCCTATCAGTGAAGGAGAAAAATAACTTATTTACAAAATCCCCCCCCCCTGAAATATTATAAAAATTTACTTAACAAAAGAAAAAAAAAAATAGATTTTGAATAAAAAAAAAAAAACTTTATTTGGGTACAGTGTACAGTAACGGCCCAATGGCCCAGCTCCTCCCTCCTAACACATCATAGCCCTCTCATTTTCTGGGAAGGTCCAATTACTATCTTTGCTGGCCCAGCTCCTCCCTCTTTGCATGTCACACCCCTCTCCTCTACTTGGAAGGTCCAATTACTGTCTGTGCTGGCCCAGCCCCTCTTAATGCAATTCATAGCCCTCTTCTCTTCTGATGGTGCCCTATTACTGTCCGTGCTGGCCCAGCTCCCCCCTCCTTACATGTCATAGCCCCCTCCTCAATTGGAAGGGTCAAATTACTGTCCGTGCTGGCGCAGCTCCTCTCTCCTTACATGTCACAGCCCTCTCCTCTTCTGGGAAGGTTCAATAATTGTCTGTGCTTGCCCAGCTCCCCCCGTCTTTACATTTTATAGCCCTCTCCTCTTCTGCAAGGGTCCAATAACTGCCTGTGCTGGCCCAGCTCCTCCCCAGCTCCTCTTATTGCAAGTCATAGCCCTCTCCTCTTCTGATGGTGCCCCATTACTGTCCGTGCTGGCCCAGCTCCTCCCTCCTTACATGTCACAGCCCTCTCCTCAATTGAAAGGGTCCAATTACTGTCCGTGCTGGCCCAGCTCCCCCGTCTTTACATTTTATACCCCTCTCCTCTTTTGCAAAGGTCCAATAACTGCCTGTGCTGGCCCAGCTCCTCCCTCCTTGCATGTCAGTGCCCTCTCTTCTAATGGTGTCCTATTACTATCCATGCTGGTCCAGCTCCTCTAAATGCAAGTCATAGCCCTCTTCTCTTCTGATGGTGCCCTATTACTGTCCGTGCTGGCCCAGCTCCTCCCTCCTTACATGTCATAGCCCTCTCCTCAATTGGAAGGGTCCAATTACTGTCCATGCTGGCCCAGCTCCTCCCTCCTTACACATCATAGCCCGCTCCTCTTCTAAAAAGGTCCAATAACTGCCTGTGCTGGCCCAGCTCCCCTCGTCTTTACATTTTATAGCCCTCTCCTCTCCTGGAAGTGCCCTATTACTATCTGTGCTGGCCCAGCTCCTCCCTCCTTACATGTCATAGCCCTCTCCTCTTCTGCAAGGGTCCAGTAACTGCCTGTGCTGGCCCAGCTCCTCTTATTGCAAGTCATAGCCCTCTCCTCTTCTATTACTGTCTGTGCTGGCCCAGCTCCTCTGCCAGCCTGAGGTAATGTGAATAAGATGGGGAGGTCATTGTGAGTCCAGCTGAGTTGTCAGAGTTCTGCACTGACAGAAGCAGTTACCATGGTGACAGAAGTATAAGAAGAATTCTTTCCTCAGCACCGACCACCTCCCTCCCCTTCCTCCCTCACCGGCCCCGGCAGAAGCCGGCTCTCACCTTCACGGCATAGTCTATGACCCGCTTGACACCGACCAGAGCCCTCAGCGCCATCTTTCCTGCCACCTGGGAGAGACCGACTGGAGCTGGCGACCAATCAGCGTCTTCGGCGAGGCGTCCGGCCAATCAGCTTCTCCGCAATTCTCCCAGCCAATCAGCCGCTGACCAATCACGATCCTGAGCTCCGGTAGACAGCCGCGTGCGAGGCTACGTGATAGCCAATCGCTGTCTCGATGTTACGCTTGGCTCAACGTGAGGGGCGGAGCGATAGGGGGACCCGGGCAGCCATGATTGAAATGGGCAAAACAATGGCAAGGTCCTTTGAGGTCAGGGGCAGTCTAGTGTAATAAATGACAGGTTGCTTCATTCTTTCTGTACAAAGGTGCTGCTGGGACTTCTCTGCATAAATATACGTTTTTATTTATGAAGGCATTGATGGGTTCTTATCATTGTGTTTAAAGAGGAGCTCCAGAGTAAGCAAATATTGTCTTAATAATGCATAGCTCCCACCTGTCCCTGATTTGGAGAAATGTCCCTCTGTCCCTCTGTCTCTCTGTCCCTCATTCCTCCTCATTTTGGTCTGATCTATATAGTTGTATATATAAAATGCACTTTTTATCTATCAAAAAGTGTTTTCCAGCGCTAAACCTTTCATCCAATTTCTACATTGCTGCATTTGTAAATTCCAAAAGCCAATATACAGTGCCTTGAAAAAGTATTCATACCCCTTGACATTTTCCACATTTTGTCATGTTACAACCAAAAACTTAAATGTATTTTATTGGGATTTTATGTGACAGACCAACACAAAGTGGCACATAATTGTGAAGTGGAAGGAAAATGATAAATGGTTTTCAAATTTTTTCACAAATAATAATCTGAAAAGTGTGGCGTGAATTTGTATTCATCCCCCTTTATTCTGATACCCCTAACTAAAATCTAGTGGAACCAATTGCCTTCAGAAGTCACCTAATTAGTAAATAGAGTCCACCTGTGTGTAATTTGATCTCAGTATAAATAAAGCTGTTCTGTGAAGCCCTCAGAGGTTTGTTAGAGAACCTTAGTGAACAAACAGCATCCTGAAGGCCAAGGAAAACACCAGACAGGTCAGGGATAAAGTTGTGGAGAAGTATAAAGCAGGGTTAGGTTATAAAAGAATATCCCAAGCTTCGAACATCTCACGGAGCTCTGTTCAATCCATCATCGGAAAATGGAAAGAGTATGGCACAAATGCAAACCTACCAAGACATGGCCGTCCACCTAAACTGACAGGCCGGGCAAGGAGAACATTCATCAGAGAAGAGTCAAGAGGCCCATGGTAACTCTGGAGGAGCTGCAGAGATCCACAGCTCAGGTGGGAGAATCTGTCCACAGGACAGCTATTAGTCGTGCTCTCCACAAATCTGCCCTTTATGGAAGAGTGACAAGAAGAAAGACATTGCTGAAAGAAAGCCATAAGGCCCCTTTCACACTGGGGCGTTTTTCAGGCCCCATTCACTCCAGTGTTAAAGCCGGCGGGCTTTCACACTGGAGCGGTGCGCCAGCAGGACGGTAAAAAAAAGCCCTGCTAGCAGCATCTTTGTATTCACCGCTCCTATACCGCTCCTACCCATTGATTTCAATGGGACACCGCGGTAATACCGCCACAAAGCGACGCTACGGCGGCGCTTTGCGGGGGATTTTAACCCTTTTTCGGCCGCTAGCGGGGGTTAAAACCGCACCGCTAGCGTCCGAATCCCGCGGCTAAAATGACGGTAAAGCAGCGCTAAATATAGCGCTGCTTTACAGTCGCTGCGGCTCCCGCCCCAGTGTGAAAGGGGCCTAAGACATCTTGTTTGCAGTTTGTGAGAAGCCATGTGGGGGACACAGCAAACATGTGTAAGAAGGAGCTCTGGTCAGATGAGACCAAATTTTTTACATTTTGTCCTAAAAGCAAAATGCTGTGTGTGGCGGTAAACTAACACTGCACATCACCCTGAACACACCATCCCCACCGTGAAACATGGTGGTGGCAGCATCATGTTGTGGGGATGTTTTTCTTCAGCAGCGACAAGGAAGTTGGTCAGAGCTGATGGGAAGATGGATGGAGCCAAATACAGGGCAATCTTAGAAGAAAACCTGTTGGAGTCTACAAAAGACTTGAGACTGGAGCGGAGGTTCACCTTCCAGCAGGACAAGGACCCAGAGCTACAATGGAATGGTTTAGATCAAAGCATATTCATGTGTCAGAATGGCCCAGACACAGTCCAGACCTAAATTCAATTGAGAATCTGTGGCAAGACTTGAAGAACTTGGTGGAGATTTTTTTAATGTAGGTAGGGCCAATGTAGGTGGGCAGAAGTGGCAGCTGCCTTGGTTCCTTATTGAAGGGGAGACAGGATCTGCAACCTGTGCTAATGAAATAGTTCACAGATCAGAGGAGGGTGGGGAGGGAACATTTGGGCCTTTTCCATACCTCGCAGCTTTCTGAGATGGGAATGAGGGACACCTATTAGCAAAAGTATGTAGGCATAGGACCCCCTGCCACACCCCCTTAAAGAGGAATTGTATAAATAAATGACTGGTTAAACCCACACATGCTATTCTATTATATTGGCTTTTGAAATTTACAAAAGCAGTCATTTAGAAATTGGATGAAAGGTTTAGCACTGGGAAACATTTTTTGATAGAAAAAAAGTGCATTTTATTTTCAACTATATAGTCAGACCAAAATGAGGACAAATGAGGAGGAAAGAGGGGCAAAGGGACTTTGTTCTAAATCAGGGAAAGTTTGGAGCTATGGGGAGTTGCTCTTGTTTCGGCATTCAATGTGTGGAATGTTGGCATTATAGGGGCAGGGAACTTTCTAGAAATTTTGGAAGTTTGAGATTAAATGGAGGGGCTGGTGATGTTGGGTGGTGGAGTTTTAAGGAAAAGTGGGGTGAGAGATGGTGCTGTAGGGAAGGAAGGTATTGGAATGTGGAGTGTATAAAGAGGGAGCACATTGGATGGGGGAGATTGGGCAGGAGTGGATAGAGGGTGGGGGGATAGTTGAGAAGTGGCATATGTTGGTTGGGGAAATGTAGCTGGTGGCTGGATATTGGTATATGTGATGGAACTTTGGTGGGATAAATGGGAGGGGAGAGGAAAAGAGCTTGATATGTGTCATGTAATAGATGGGGGGGATAGAGCTGATGGATGGAGAGGGGGGGGGATTTTGGTATAGGGAATTGTGCTTTAAATAGATGGGGGGAGGGGGGAGAAGTGGCATGTATTAAATGGGGGGATGGAGCTAATTTGTGGAGAGGGTGGGGGGCATTGGGGCAGGGAATGGACCTCCAATTGGATGGATGGGAAGGCTGAGAATTGGCATGTATTGGATGGACGGATTGAGCTGCTGGCTTTTGGGGGAGGGGTGTTGAGATATGGATGACGTTTTGGTAAGATGGGGTAATGGAATAAGGGATAAAGCTTTAGTAGGATGGAAAGAGGGAATAGGTAGGTTATTGGGATAGTGGAAAAAAGCTGTAGTTGCATGAATGGGAAGGAGTTGGGGGGTATTGAGATAGAAGATGGAGCTCCAATGGGATGAATAGAGCACAGGGGTATTGGTATTAGGATAAAACATCCATCCCATATTACACTTCTCATAAGGCAGACAGATACAACAATGGGACACAGCCACACCCCAAACGATCCCAGCAAAGAGTCCAACAGCATGAGACAACACACAATATATACATATATACAGTATTCCAGTGTGGCTGTACTGCAAGTCCGACTAGCACAGATCAGACTAGGGTTCTGGGTCACCCTGTGCCCCTAATGGACACAGGGTAATTTACACATAGGAGGGACTGGGGGAGCTGGACACTGAAATTCCAAAGCTCTCCAAGGTAAGCTTGGTTCCACATGCCCCCCACCCAAAGTGACTCCCGTCAAAGATAGGGATAAAGCTCTAGTGATTAGATAAGGAGCGGTATTGGGAGAGAGGATAAGGCTCTAGTTGTATGCATATGGGCCGGATGTGGCCCTTAGCTTGCTTTTATCTGGCCCCTGGGGCGCCATTCCTCCTACTGACACCATCAAGAGGGCACTATTCTTCCATTGATACCAACAATCGGGCACTATTTATCCCATTAAAACGAATAATGGGACAATGATGTTCAGACATTTTCTACTCCCATTGGCCAAAGTCTGCCCCCACCTAAAGCCTGAAGGACAGTAAACTGGTCCTTTTCTTAGAAACTTTGGAGACCCCTAGTCTAGTGGATGGCTAAGTGGGGTATTTAGATAGGAGATGGAACTCTAGTGGGATGGATTGGAAGAAGGAGTACAGGGATAAAGCTTTAGCGGATGGATGAGGAGGGTATTGGGACAGGAGATGGAGCTCTAGTGGGATGAATTGGGAGAAGGGGTATAGTGATAGGAATAAAGTTCCAGTGGGATAGATGAGTGAGGGAGCTGTAGAAGAAGTGGGAAGGTTGGAAAAGAAGGAAAAGTTTTTTTGGGGAGCAGTAATTTTTTTAATGCTGTAGAAGAAGTGGGAAGGTTGGAAAAGAAGGAAAAGTAGATAAGAGTCATGGTGGAACATCCAAAGTTAAGTGTTGTTTTGTGCAATAGTTCAACAAAAATGACGAAATCCTGAACTATCCTCTGATGTGATCATTCAACTCCTCCAGATCCTTTTATATGGAGAAAAAACATCACCATGGTAAGAAGATTGTGGTCCAGCAGATTGTGGTCCAGCCAGGGGTCCCAGTTGACACATTGGAGTACAGCCAGTTATGTAATCACCCACTGCTTCCAATGAGACATCTATTGGCTACATCCAGCCGCAACCTTCGTCGCGACCAGGACCAGGAGTTTGTAACCTCCCAGTTTGGGAACGCGTTGCACAGACCTTTCTGCTAGGCCTCCTGAGATGTCTCATCCTCTGCTCCCTCTGCGACGGCAAGATAAGGTCCGCAACCTACCCTTGTACCGCGGATCAAGGAGAGTGGACAGCCAGTAATGGTCCCTCTCCTTGATCCGAAGAACACGAGGATCCTTCCGCAGGCTTTGCAGGATCAGGGAGGCCATGCAGCGTAGGTTAGCTGAGGCATGTCGGTCCGGAGTCTTCTGGGTCACTGAGGATGACATGATCGCCAGCCACCTCCTCCAGCCACGTACAAGTCCACTGGTTTGTTGGGACTGTACATCATCCCTAAAAGACTGCTGCTGCTGCTGATGCTGAGTGCCAGGCTCCACCTCCATGCTCACACAATCCACCTCCTCCTCCTCCTCTCCTCATCCTCTTCCTGTGTGATGGGTGGGACAGAAGGAACACAGTCCGGATAAAGGGGGCCTTGAGAGGCAAGGAAGTCCCTCCTCTTCCTGCCTCTGTTCTGCCTCAAGTGCCCTGTCCATTATCCCACGCAGCGTATGCTCCAACAGGTGGACAAGAGGGACAGTGTCACTGATGCATGCACTGTCACTGCTCACCATCCTCGTGGCCTCCTCAAATGGTGAGAGGACAGTGCATGCATCCCTGATCATGCTCCACTGACGTGGGGAAAAAAAACCAAGCTCCCCTGACCCTGTCCTGGTGCCGTAGTCGCAAGGTACTCATTGATGGCCCTCTGCTGCGTGTGCAGTCGCTGCAGCATGGCCAACGTTGAGTTCCACCTGGTGGCATGTCACATATTAGGCGGTTCTTGGCAGGTTCAGCTCCTTTTGCAGCTCAGTCAGCCGAGCACTGGCATTATAAGATCGGCGGAAAATGCACACAGACTTTCCTGGCCTGCCTCAGGACATCCTGTAAGCCTGGGAACCTGCCCATGAACCGCTGCACCACCAGGTTGAGGACGTGAGCCATGCAGGGCACATGGGTGAGCTGCCCCCTGTCGCAGGGCGGAGAGGAGGTTGGTGCCATTGTCAGAAACGACCATTCCTGGCTTAAGCTGACGTGGCGTCAACCACCTCTTGGCCTGCCCCTGCAGAGCTGCCAGAACCTCTGGCCAGTGTGGCTCCTGTCCCCCAAACACACCAGCGCAAGCACGGCATGGCATCTTTTTGCCTGCGTACTTGCGTAGCCCCTTGTACGCCTACGGAGCACCGCTGGTTCAAGGACAGAGCACTGGAGGAAGAAGAAGAGGAGGGGGTGGAGGAGAGAGGTGTGTCACAACCAGTAGCAGTAGTAGCGTTTGGAGGCGTGGTGGCGGAACAACCTCCAACACTACTGCACCTTGTCCTGCATCCCTCCCAGCTGCCAATAGAGTGACCCAATGGGCCGTGAAAGAAAGGTACGTCCCTGTCCATGCCTGCTGGACCATGAGTCAGCGGTAATATGCACCTTACCGCTGACCGCCCAGTCCAGCGAGGCATGGACATTTAAAAGTGGGGGTGGTGCTGCGCTGTTCCCCAGGGAGGTGGCCAAATCTACCACAAGGTGGCAGTAATGGGATAAAGACGTAAACCCCTTAAGTGTAGCAATCGTATGAGACAATAATAGTTGATGATGCGACTATTAAGTCGAAGTAATGCGAGTTGAGATAGATAATTCCCTTACTATACAAGATAAGGGGTATGGTGTGACCAATACAGGTTAATAAAAATTGCTATTGGTGAACCCAGGTAAAAATATATATAATAGAATTGTAAATAGTACTGAGGTGCGAGAGTGTAAATTGAACTAATAGCACCTAAATAAAACTACTAATAAAACACCATAAGCAGGTAATAAAAAAAAAAATCTGATATACATATAAAATCATATAAGTGAACATATGGTAAAAATGTGTCTATAGATAAACAATTCCAAAGTGCATAGTAGATGGTGAACAAAATATAAAATCCTTAAAGTGCTAGTGCAAGTGTGCACAGGCTAAAAAATGCGACTGAGTGATTGAGTGACGGGTAAAACGATAAATATAATCGCATTGGAGATATGTGATGAGTAGAGGTATGTGCATAGAAGTTGTACTGGAGTGAACAGTAGAACAATAAATATAAAGTGCAAAGTATGCGAGCATACAAAATAATGTATAAGCTGGATGAGACTAGTCAGCGTGTCTATAGATGAAAAAATCCCTGGCAAAATATAAAGCTACCAGTAAACAAAGTGGAATAAAGTTTGAAATATAAAATATAACGAAATGCTAGGTGCAGACGCAAAGTGCACACACAGATATCCTATAGGTAAAATCGCATAATGCAGGATGCGTAAAAAATAGTCATATGCGACTAAAATCGCATAGTCACATGCGACTAAAATCGCATAGTGCAGGATGCGTATAAAATAGTCATCTGCGACTATGTTGCATGCATATAAGTCTGTGATAAATAAGTCAATCCTCAATAGTTTATGTATATAATAATTTCTTGTGGTAAGAAGGTGAGGGTAGTGATGTGATTCTTGGGTCACAGGTGATGTCCATGCAGTGGCTCGTTTCAAGCAGTGGGGGGTCACTCCTCTTCGTGTGGGGTACACTAAAGTGAGCAATGGACCCTTACCTTGCGGCAAAGGGTTAACCGCATATAAATGATGTAAAGGGGTCTGCTTTCTTCTCCTTCCCTCACGGTGGTCTGCCTGGGTAGGTGCGTATTCCTTTTCCCTGGTTCCAGGTATATCTAGCCTTTGTAGCTCACGGCAGATGCCGGAGTGATAGGTAAGAAATGAGGGGGGGACCGTATAGTGTAGTATGTTTAAAATTTATTTGCTCAATAAAAACAGTTTAATATAGTACCTAGTACTCACAATAGAACTCACAGAATAAAAATAAATATTTTCTATTATCTTAGACGAGCGCCGAGCTCGTTCCATTTGCTTCCTTGTTTGTATTGAATGCCTCTCCTGTCCCTACGCGTGGCGTCATGTGACTTCATCAGTGACTTCATCAGCATGGACATTGCCTTCCACATGCCGGTAGAGAGACGAATCGCCTTCCGTGAGAAAAGTGGCGTTTGGGAACCTGCCACTGAGGCACCGCACATTGAACAAACTCACGGAAGGGGGCCGCGTCTACCAACTGAAACGGCAGCAGTTGAAGTGCTAGCAATTTAGCCAAGCTAGCATTCATCCGCTGGGCATGTGGATGGCTGGGAGTGTACTTCTTTCTACGGTCCAGCAGCTGGGGCAGGGAAATTTGCCTGCTGCAATCGGACGTCGGTGTACTGCAAGTACTTGGTTGTGACACACCTAATTCTACACCTTCAGTCCTCTCAGAGCAGCTTTCAGAGAGGACTGAAGGTGTAGTGGGGATGGAGATCCAGCTGATGAGGAGCAAGGAGAGGTCCGCTTAGTTCTTTGGTGTGGGTCTTTTATGTGTGCCTGCAACGAGCTGCATGGCAGGTCGACATATGTCTGGTCATGCTTGTGGTGCCCAAGCGGCTGATGTTTTGGCCACGCGAGATTCGCTTGAGACAAATATTGCAAATAGCAGTGGTGCGATCTGATGCACTCGTCTCAAAAAAGGCCCACACCAAAGAACTTTTCTGATAACGTGCAGAGGCAGCGCCCTGCACAGGCGGAGCTCTGCGGTGTTGTACAGTGCTGTGCTGGCCTCTACCTGGCCTCCAGGGGGCATCCTGCCTCGTTGGACATGTGCCGCCGCATCCTCCTCCTCCTCGTCCTCCTCCTCATCCTCTCTCCCCTTCAGGCACCCACGTGGAGTCAGTGACCTCATCATCCTCTCCCTCTTCACCACTAGAGCAAACCTGGCAGTAAGCTGCAGCTGGTGGAACAGTACTGCCAGATTCCTCAAGCTGGGTATCATCATCCGAGCCTTCGAATCGTTGGGCATCCTCCTGAGCATGTACCCAACACTGTGCTCAAAGAGTTCGGGGGACTCCTCAGGAGGACATGGTGGGTCTAGGGAAGGGGTGGCTGATGATGCCATTGAGTACGCGTTGGCAGCTGCTCTGCCAGTACCCTGAGCCTGGGTGAGAGAGGATGGAGGAGGATGAGGAGGGCTTGGTCATCCATTCTACCAAGCCTTCAGCATGATGCGGCTCCACATGTCCAGCTGCCGAAAACAAAGACGCGCGTGTCCCCTGGCCACGTGCTGATGACGATGCACGACCACGTCCACGGCCACGGCCACGTCCACTAGGAAACAGAGCCTGCCTGCCCTGTGTTCTTGGCTCTGCACGCTCTGCCTCCCCTTGGCGGTCTTCCAGCCATTGTAGTCGGTAGTCCTGTGGGTGCTGCTGAGAAGAAAATATAGGAGCTCTGTGTGATGCACTAACACACTAGAAGTCCTATGGGTGCTTCTGCAAAGAAAATAGAGGAGCTCTGTGTGATGCCACTAACACACTAGAGTCCTGTGGGTGCTGCTGAGAAGACAATATAGGAGCTCTGTGTGATGCCACTAACACACTAGAAGTCCTATGGGTGCTTCTGCAAAGAAATAGAGGAGCTCTGTGTGATGCCACTAACACACTAGAAGTCCTGTGGGTGCTGCTGAGAAGACATATAGGAGCTCTGTGTGATGCACTAACACACTAGAAGTCCTATGGTGCTTCTGCAAAGAAAATAGAGGAGCTCTGTGTGATGCCACTAACACACAAGAAGTCCTGTGGGTGCTGCTGAGAAGAAAATTATAGGAGCTCTGTGTGATGCCACTAACACATAGAAGTCCTATGGGTGCTTCTGCAAAGAAATAGAGGAGCTCTGTGTGATGCCACTAACACACTAGAAGTCCTGTGGGTGCTGCTGAGAAGAAAATATAGGAGCTCTGTTGTGATGCCACTAACACACTAGAAGTCTATGGGTGCTTCTGCAAAGAAAATAGAGGAGCTCTGTGTGATGCCACTAACACTCTAGAAGTCCTGTGGGTGATGCTGAGAAGAAAATATAGGAGCTCTGTGTGATGCACTAACACACTAGAAGTCCTATGGGTGCTTCTGCAAAGAAAATAGAGGATCTCTGTGTGATGGGACTAACACACTTCAAGTCCTATAGGTTCTTCTGGAACAAAATATAGGTCTGTGTGATGGGACTAACACACTTCAAGTCCTATAGGTGCTTCTGGGAAGAAAATAAAGGATCTCTGTATGATGGGACTAACACACTTCAAGTCCTATAGGTGCTTATGGGAACAAAATATAGGTCTGTGTGATGGGGACTAACACACTTCAAGTCCTATGGGTGCTTCTGGGAAGAAAATATAGGTCTGTGTGATGGGACCTAACACACTTCAAGTCCTATAGGTGCTTCTGGGAACAAAAATATATGATCTCTGTGTGATGGGGACTAACACACTTCAAGTCCTATAGGTGCTTCTGGGAAGAAAATGTAGGTCTGTGTGATGGGACTAACACACTTCAAGTCCTATAGGTGCTTCTGGGAACAAATATATATGATCTCTGTGTGATGGGACTAACACACTTCAAGTCCTATGGTGCTTCTGGGAACAAAATATAGGATCTCTGTGTGATGGGACTAACACACTTAAAGTCCTATAGGTGCTTCTGGGAAGAAAATGTAGGTCTGTGTGATGGGACTAACACACTTCAAGTCCTATAGGTGCTTCTGGGAACAAAATATATGATCTCTGTGTGATGGGACTACACACTTCAAGTCCTATAGGTGCTTCTGGAACAAAATATAGGATCTCTGTGTGATGGGACTAACACACTTCAAGTCCTATAGGTGCTTCTGGGAACAAAATATAGGATCTCTGTGTGATGGACTAACACACTTCAAGTCCTATAGGGCTTCTGGGAAGAAAATATAGGTCTGTGTGATGGGACTAACACACTTCAAGTCCTATAGGTGCCTTCTGGGAACAAAATATATGATCTCTGTGTGATGGGACTAACACACTTCAAGTCCTATAGGTGCTTCTGGAAGAAAATGTAGGTCTGTGTGATGGGACTAACACACTTCAAGTCCTATAGGTTCTTCTTGGAACAAAATATATGAGCTCTGTGTGATGGGACTAACACACTTCAAGTCCTATAGGTGCTTCTGGGAAGAAAATATAGGTCTGTGTGATGGGACTAAACACACTTCAAGTCCTATAGGTGCTTCTGGGAACAAAAATATATGATCTCTGTGTGATGGGACTAACACACTTCAAGTCCTATAGGTGCTTCTGGGAAGAAAAATGTAGGTCTGTGTGATGGGACTAACACACTTCAAGTCCTATAGGTGCTTCTGGGAACAAAATATATGATCTCTGTGTGATGGGACTAACACTCTTCAAGTCCTATAGGTGCTTCTGGAAGAAAATATAGGTCTGTGTGATGGGACTAACACACTTCAAGTCCAATAGGTGCCTCTGGGAACAAAATATATGATCTCTGTGTGATGGGACTAACACACTTCAAGTCCTATAGGTGCTTCTGTGAAGAAAATGTAGGTCTGTGTGATGGGACTAACACACTTCAAGTCCTATAGGTGCTTCTGGGAACAAAATATAGGATCTCTGTGTGATGGGACTAAACACACTTCAAGTCCTATGGGTGCTTCTGGGAAGAAAATATAGGTCTGTGTGATGGGACTAACACACTTCAAGTCCTATAGGTGCTTCTGGGAAGAAAATGTAGGTCTGTGTGATGGGACTACAACACTTCAAGTCCTATAGGTGCTTCTGGGAACAAAATAATGATCTCTGTGTGATGGGACTAACACACTTCAAGTCCTATAGGTGCCTCTGGGAACAAAATATATGATCTCTGTGTGATGGGACTAACACACTTCAAGTCCTAATAGGTGCTTCTGGGAAGAAAATATAGGTCTGTGTGATGGGACTAACACACTTCAAGTCCTATAGGTGCTTCTGGGAAACAAAATATATGATCTCTGTGTGATGGGACTAACACACTTCAAGTCCTATAGGTGCTTCTGGGAAGAAATATAGGTCTGTGTGATGGGACTAACACACTACAAGTCCTATAGGTGCTTCTGGGAACAAAAATATAGGAGCTCTGCCTGCCTGCCACGAACACACTACAAGTCCTATAGTGCTTCTGGGAACAAAATACAGGAGCTCTGTTTGCTGCCAGTGCCTGCCTGCCACGAACACACTATAAGCCCCTCTTTCTAAATCAATCTTTCTAAATGAATCTATCTAACTCAATCTCTCTAAGTAAATCTCTCTAACTAACTAAATCTAGCAGAGTGACACAGAACGATCCTGCTCTATCTACGCCGGAACAGCATGTGACCGGCGCAGACGGCGTGGCGGCCTTTTATAAGAGGGGCGTGTACTAAAGCCCCTGAGCTGTAATTGGCTACAGGCGTCCTGCCTGTAGCCAATTATGGCTCTTCGAGTTTCCGGCGCTGTGATGGCCAAGCATGCGGGGTCACAGTGCATGCTTGGCCAATCATCAGCTAGCAATGCACTGCGCCGGCCGCGCCTGCCGCAATGCATTGCGGGGCCGCTCGCATCACACGAATGTGATGCGAACGGCCCAAATAGTTCTGGGCTCGCCGATCGAGCGAACGCCGGTGCTCGATGCGAACATGGGTTCGCATCGAGCACCGGGCCCATCCCTAATCACCATGGTAAGAAGATTGTGGTCCAGCAGATTGTGGTCCAGCCAGGGGTCCCAGTTGACACATTGGAGTACAGCCAGTTATGTAATCACCCACTGCTTCCAATGAGACATCTATTGGCTACATCCAGCCAAAAGGTAAAATTGGAAGCAAATTTTCGATCGGAACAATCTTTCAATATTGCACTCAAATCTTGTCGACACAAGTTGTAAAAATTACAATGAAAAGTTTCAGGAAAGCCTTTGAAAGATTTCTTCCTCGTGTTTGTGTCCAAACAATATTTTTTAAATGCTGATTGAGGGCAAAGGACTAGTCACCAATATTGCCTGTAGGTTCTCTGCAGCCAAACTTTTCCCCATTACTGGCTTACCATGGCTTGTTCTGCACTTTGCACCTGTGTGGAGGTGGACATCTTGGTAGAAGCAGGGCTTTGCTTCCTCATAATAGAGCGGATTGGGGATCCAATGACTGGTGGGGTAACAGTGAAGAAGCAGCTAGAGAGGTGAAGGAAGCACAGAGCCACAGAATAAATGAAGCAGAAGCAGGGAGATCCTTGCACTACAGATCCTCAGGTACAGCTTCCTCTCCAGCAAGGAGAACCGTGAGCAGTACAGAGGGGGTCTTCACCTAATGGGATACTTTGGTTGTCATTAAAAGTTGGTGGGCCCACGGCTTCTTACATATACTTGGCAAGGAGACCAACCGGGAGTTTCGGGCATTAATCCTACCTTTGTGCGCCCTAGCTCTTCCAGTTTTATTCCTCTATAAGCAATTTAATTAAAAACTCAAACAGGGATGATGGGAAGCCCTCATAATGGACACAGCAAGTGTACACACTTAGGAATTCAGAGGAAAAGAGGTAGCGGGGGCTTACCGTGTAGCATTGGCTTTTAAAGGAGCAGATGACACAATTTCTTGCTTTTAGCATTTTGTTTTATATAAAGCAGTTGCAACAAACAATCAACTTACATACAGTAGGATTTGGGGAGCCATGCTTCCCTAAATAGGCATGCTGCATTGTTCCAACAGGGAACTGCTATGGCAAGGAAGTCCCAGTAGAGAGCGCTGTTCCCAACCTTGCCGCTATGCGGAGTGCCTTTGAGTGTTCAAGGGCCTTGATTAGTCCATGTGGTGGCTGCATTCGTTTTCTTTTTAAGGCCTTTTTCTTCTTTATTTTTACCAGACACTTCCTATGCAAGGGTGACAACTCTAATCTGTTGGACTACAAACAACCCCCCCCCCCCCCATCTCATCATCATCTCCATTATATGATGCGAAGGGGTCATGTGGTTTACATAAGATAACAAGAAAAGCTGATAACATTGTCATCATTGGCATAGGCGTGCACACAGGGTGTGCCAGGTGTGCACCCTGTGATGGGCAGATTCAGAGGCGGCTCTAGGCTTTGTGAGGCCTTAGGCAAATCTTACATGAGGCCCCACTCATGCCCAAAATGGGAAAAATAATGAAAGCAATAGAAATTAACTGTACGAATAGGCGAATTAGGCGGCCGTGAGGCCCCTAGGAGTGTGAGGCCTTAGGCGACTGCCTAATTTGCCTAATTAGAGAGCCGCCTCTGGGCAGATTTCCCCTGCTGCAGAGAAAGGGACTGGGGAATATCTGTCTCAAAAGTGAGACATCAGGGGTCTGTTTAGATCCATGATATTTCACAAAAGCCCCCCAATGGGGCTCCTAAAAAGAATTGTAAAAAAAAAAGTAATAAAAAAATATTGTAAATTTTTTTTTTTTTGTAAAAAGTTATAAAATTGTAAAAAGGTAATAATAAAAAAATATATAAAAAAATAAACTACTGGCACCAATCTCTGACCTTCTGAAACCGTCCACTGCTCTACCGACACTGTCCATTGCCCTACTGCCCTATATATACAGTATATGCACACATATGAGCTTTGGGGTGCACACCCTAATGCTATAGGCTGCGCACACCTATGATCATTAATAATAACAGGAAGGTAGAAGAAAACTAGATTTCTATCAGGTATTTGCCTGTACTTGATAGATATAAAGTTAACTGTGGAGTGCTAGAAATGAGACTCCCTAAATCTAAAAATATTTACTTTTTTCTGAATTTAAATTTTATTTATTTTTTATGATTTTAGGTTCAGGAACTCCCTAAACCTAAAAAATATTAATTTTCTTCTCTTTTTTAATTTTTTTTTATTTAATATTACTAATTTTAGGTTTTGGAAGTCTCACTTCTAGCGCTGCCCACTTATCTTTATATTTATTTGGTGTTACGATTTTTTGTGGACTCCTCCCTCTGTGTTCAGCTGCTTAGTATTTATAATTTTGCAATTTCATTTTACGTTTTTGGCTGCGCCATGACACATTATCATTTTGACATTTTCCTCTACCTGCAGAAAAGGGTACTTAGCCTGAAAAAAAGAACACACGGACCACAAAATCCGTCTGATTTTTTCCGACGGATTTTGTCCGACACTGGTGTTATACACACATGCATACACACGGTCGGACACACGGTCATCCTGAACGTGGTGACGTTCGTTGCGTATGACGGAACTACGTAGAGGCTAGTAGCCAATAGCTTTGGTCTTGTAATGTGATCTGAGCATGCGCGGCACTTTGTCCGTCGGAATTCGCTACACACGATCGGAAAAAGCCGGATAGTTGTCGGAAAATTTGAGAGCAGGATCGCAAACTTTTTCCGTCGGAAATTCCGATGGAAAAAGTCCGATGGAGACCACACACGGTCGGAATTTCCGACAACATGGACCGATAGGACATTTTCCGTCGGAAAATCCGACCGTGTGTACGGGGCATTAAAGGGGAATTGTTTTTTTATATTTTATTTTTTAAAAGACATTTATTATTTTTTTTTATTTTTTTATTATTGCATTTAAGTGTAAATGTGAGATCTGAGGTCTTTTTGACCCCAGATCTCACATTAAAGAGGTCCTGTCATGTTTTTTTTTCTATTACAAGGGATATTTACATTCATTGTAATAGGAAAAAAAAGGAAAACAGTCCGATGGGAGCTTTTATCTGATTTTCCGACAGTGTGTATGCCCATCGATCTTTTTCTGTCGGCATTTCCGACGGACTTTGGATTGAGAACCTGTTCTTAATTTTTCAGACGGAAAACCTTCCTATCGGATTTTCCGATCGTGTGTATGCAATTCCGACATGCAAAATTCCGACGCATGCTCGGAAACAATTTGACGCATGCTCGGAAGCATTAAACTTCCCTTTTATAGTGCCGTCGAACGTGTTGTATGTCGCGGTGTTATTGATCGTCGGAATTTGATGTGACCGTGTGTAAGCAAGACAGTTTGAGCGAAATTCCGTTGGAAATTCCGACGGGAAAACCATCAGAGTTTTTTCCAAAGAGAATTTCCGATCACCAATGGAGATTTTTTAAGTGCCAAAGTTTGTCGCCGTTCCATGAGCGGGCGCAGTTTTGAAGCGTGACATGTTGGGTATCAATTTACTCGGCGTAACATTATCTTTCACAATATAGAAAGAAAAAAAATGGGCTAACTTTACCATTGTCTTATATTTTGGATTAAAAAAAGTGTATTTTTTTCCCCCCAAAAAATTGCGCTTGTAAGACCGCTGCGCAAATACGGTGTGACAAAGTATTGCAACGACCGCCGTTTTATTTTCTAGGGTGTCTGAAGAAAAAAATATATATAATGTTTGGGGGTTCTAAGTAATTTTCTAGTATAATAAACAGATTTTAAATCTCAAAAAGAAGCTCGGTCCTTAAGTGGTTAAATATTTTTCTTAGGTTTAGATACACTATTAACTTATACTAGATACGAGTTGGTAACATTTTTTTTTTTTCCATTTTTGTTATACAATTTCTATAAGTGGGCAGTAGGAGGCGACAAAAATCCTTCTTCCTCCCAATACTGTAGATGTTGAAAGGTAAAGTTCCCAAAGTTAGCTCCGGCCGTTGACGACGTTTCCTTCTCACAGAGATTCATACCCAGTCTGCGGTGTCGATTTGTGCGCCAGGATGTGCGAAGTTGCTGTGCAGAGAAAAGGTTGCATTAGACGTGCAAACTGAATGTCAGATGATTTAAAAAAAAATCTATATATATTTTGGTGTCCCCAACGTATAGAATTCACTGGTATTGATTGGTTTGTGGTTTGTGGTCTGTGGGGATCACATACCAGTAACTAGCAGTAACAATGAAGATCATGTTTTCTGCTCTTCGTTGGCAACTAAATATTGCGTACTTACCTCGACCAGCTTGACACAATGGGGTTGATTTTACCAAAACTGGAGAGCGCAAAATCTGGTGCAGCTGTACATAGTAACCAATCAGCTTCCAGTTTTTATTGTCAAAGCTTAATTGAACAAGTAGTCAGTGCTACTACAGTGATAACCCCAATCCTCTGGGGTCCTGCTTGGGCTCTGTGTAAGTTGCTTCACCTCTGATCACATGGGGCAACTCACCATTCACAAAGCCCCGTGTATTTTTATTTTTTTCCAGTGGATACAAGGCATTCCCTGAATGGACAGGTTAGAAAGGAAGCAGTGGTGATGTCATGATCTCCACCATGTCCAGTCAAAAAAACGCCTTATATTCATTGAAAAAAAAAATAATACAAGGCATTCTATGAATGGCAGTGGTGCCATGCGCACAACCCCCTGTGGTCAATGTGCAGAGGAAAAGCAGGTCTGCACCGAACCAGAATTGCAGCTATAACTGTAGTAGCGCCAACTGCTACCATGATTCTCAGCTTCCCCAGCAGCTCATCAGGTATGAGATATGCATATTTACATTGTGCCAAGCTGGACCAAGGTATGTAGATAATACAAATAATTCATGGAGTTTGGCTTTAAAATATTTTGACACCCAGGATTGTTTAATATATAACAAAATTCTTTTCAGTGATAATAATGGTCAATGAAGTGCCCTCTCTACTAGTGGTCAGTGAAGTGCTACCTTAGATTTGTGGTCAGTGGAGAAGGGCTCCCTTAGGTTGATGGCCAGTGGAGAAGGGCTCCCTTAGGTTGATGGCCAGTGAAAAAGGGCTCCCTTAGGTTGATGACCTGTGGAGAACGGCTCCCTTAGGTTGAGGGCCAGTGGAGAACGGCTCCCTTAGGTTGAGGGCCAGTGGAGAACGGCTCCCTTAGTTTTATGGCCAGTGGAGAAGGGCTCCCTTAGGTTGATGGCCAGTGGAGAAGGGCTCCCTTAGGTTGATGGCCAGTGGAGAAGGGCTCCCTTAGGTTGATGGCCAGTGGAGAAGGGCTCCCTTAGGTTGATGGCCAGTGGAGAAGGGCTCCCTTAGGTTGAGGGCCAGTGGAGAAGGGCTCCCTTAGGTTGAGGGCCAGTGGAGAAGGGCTCCCTTAGGTTGAGGGTCAGAGGAGAAGGGCTCCCTTAGGTTGAGGGCCAGTGGAGAATGGCTCCCTTAGGTTGAGGGCCAGTGGAGAACGGCTCCCTTAGGTTGAGAGCCAGTGGAGAACGGCTACCTTAGTTTGATGGCCAGTGGAGAAGGGCTCCCTTAGGTTGATGGCCAGTGGAGAAGGGCTCCCTTATGTTGATGGCCAGTGGAGAAGGGCTCCCTTAGGTTGATGGCCAGTGGAGAATGGCTCCCTTAGGTTGATGGCCAGTAGAGAAGGGCTCCCTTAGGTTGATGGCCAGTGGAGAAGGGCTCCCTTAGGTTGATGGACAGTGGAGAAGGGCTTCCTTAGGTTGATGGAGAGTGGAGAAGGGCTCCCTTAGGTTGATGGCCAGTGGAGAAGGGCTCCCTTAGGTTGATGGCCAGTGGAGAAGGGCTCCCTTATGTTGATGGCCAGTGGAGAAGGGCTCCCTTAGGTTGATGGCCAGTGGAGAAGGGCTCCCTTAGGTTGATGGCCAGTGGAGAAGGGCTCCCTTAGGTTGATGGCCAGTGGAGAAGGGCTCCCTTAGGTTGATGGCCAGAGGAGAAGGGCTTCCTTAGGTTGGTGGTCGGTGGGAGAAGACCACCTTCCATTGGTGGTCATAGGAAAATGGTCCCTCTTACAGTGGTAGTGAATGGGAGAAGGACCCTATAACACTGGTGATCAGTGGGAATAATGCTCTTTACACTGTATTTCATTGTCATTGAAGAGCTCCCTTGGAACCTTTGGAATGGTGGTCAGTTGAGAAGAGTCCCTTTAGATTGATGGCCAGGTCAGTGGAAGAAGAGCCCCCCTTAGATTGGTGGTTAGTGGAAAAGGCCCCACTTAGATTGATGATCAATGGGAGAATGACCATCTAGCACTATTCAATGTGAGAAGAGAAGGGTCCTATTACACTGGTGATCATTGGGAAGAATGGTATTTACATTGATGATTATGGAAGAGCTCCCTGGTCAGTGGAGAAGGGTTCTCTTAGATTGATGGTTAGTTGGAGAAGACCCTGCCCTTAGATTGGTGGTCAGTGGAAAAGCGTCCCTTTAGATTAGTGATCAGTGGAAAAGGGCCCCTTTAGATTGGTGATCAGTGGAAAAGGGCCCCTTTAGATTGGTGATCAGTGGGAGAATGACCATCGAACACTCATTAGAAGGGAAGAGCTGGTTACACTAGTTATCAGTGGGATGAATGCTCCTCACATTGGTGGTGATTGGGAAGAATTCCCTCTTACAGATAGCTCAAAAGATCATTGGTGTAAATAGTTACTTCAGATAATCTCAGGTTGAAATTGCTCCTCCCCCAAGGAACCTCTAGTATAACCCCTAGTATACGTTTGTCTAAAGCTATCACTCCACTTTGGTAACATAACTTCTTACTGCTGTCTGTTTCCCCGTTTACTGAAATCTGATTTAACATGCCTCATTCATTGTAAATACTGTTTTGTTTATATTCAGCTTGTCTGCAGTCTGTACTAATCAGCAATGCAATCAGCAGACTGCAGATCAGTTCAATCCAATTAACACACGGTTTGACATTGGTTAAAGTAACTCCCATTTTTTTTTCCAGTAGGGTAAATCAGAGACATTGCTGACAACCAACCTGCAACAACCAAGAAAACGCCTGAGGTCCAGCAGAGGAAGAATGACCACTCAAAGTTGTAGGAACTGCTGAGGACGTTATGAGCCGTTTCAGATGTGTACACCGTCAATCCGATAAGAAGAAACATCGCTGTAATAAATATGTGACATGCTGTTACATGAGGGCAGAAAACACATTAAGAAATGATTTTATGAAAAAAAAAAAATGACAGGACCATTAAATAGTGGATGTATACGGAATATTTTTGGAGAATATGGGTAATGTTTGGGTAATGTTTCGTGTCATGTTAACCACTTAAAGACCAGGCCTTTTTCTGACAAGTAAAACATTTTTGCTAGAAAATTACTTAAAACCCCCAAACATTATATATTATTTTTTTTTTTAGCAGACACCCTAGAGAATAAAATGGCGGTCATTGCAATATTTTATGTCACACTATATTTGCGCAGCGGTCTTTTAAACACAATTTAAAAATTTTTTTTTTTTAATGAATAATAAAAAAAAAAAAACACAATAGTTACCCCAATTTTTTTTATATATTGACTAATATGATGTTATGCCGAGTACATAGATACCTAACATGTCACGCTTTAAAATGGTGACAAACGACGTTGAAGTCGACACTTTAAAAATGTTTACAGGTTACCTGTTTAGAGTTACAGAGAAGGTCATGTGCTAGAATTGTTGCTCTCACTCTAACGATCGCAGTAATACCTCACATGTGTGGTTTGAACATCGTTTACATGTGTGGGCACGACTTACGTATGCGTTTGCTTCTGCACACGAGCACGGAGGGATGGGGCACTTTAAAAAAAAAAAAATCTTATTTATTTTATTTTTACACTGTCCCTTTATTTATTTATTTTTTTATCACTTTTATTCCCTATTACAATTAATGTAAACATCCCTTGTAATAGAGATAAGCATGACAGGTCCTCTTTATTGAGAGCTCTGGGGTAAAAAAAAAAATCTCAGCGCTCTAATTTACCCTTAAAAGCAAAAGAAAAAAAATGTTTTTGACACTTTGACATTAAAAAAAAAAACAAAAAAACATGTCCTTAAGCCCGAGAACTGAAAGTGACTTCGGAGGTTGCTCCGGTCCTCCAAAGGCATAGAGCCGAGTGGAGGCTATCTTGCCCTCACTCAACTTCCTGCCTAGCCATTTACCACATCGGATTGGTTCTGGAATAATGGACAGGGCACTTGAGGCAGGACAGTGGGAGGAAGAGGAGGACTTCCTTACCTCTCAAGGCTCCCTTTATCCAGATAGCATTCCTGCGGGCCGGCCAAACACACAGGAAGAAGAGGAGGATTAGGATTGTGTTAGCATGGACGTGGAGGGATGGTTTTCAGTCCCCAGAAACCCAAGGAGTTGTATGTGGCTGGGAGGAGGTTGTTACGGCTCATGTGATCCTTAGTGACCCAGGTGACTCAGAATCGAATACCTCTGCAAACTTGCGCTGCATGGCCTCCCGGATTCTGCAAAGCCTGCGAAAGGACCCTAGGCTTCGTGGTATCAAGGAGAGGGATCATTACTGGCTGGCAACCCTTCTTGATCCACGTTACAAGGGTAAGGTTGCAGAACTCATCCTGCCTTTGCAGAGGGAGAAGAGGATGAAACATCTTCTGGAGGCCTTGAAGAAAGGTTTGTGCATTGCATTTCCAGACCCTGGGAGGCTACAATTTCCTGGTGCTGGACAACGTGTTGCTGAGGCTTCGTTCAGTCAGAGGAAGAGCGGTGGAGAAGGTGGCCGGCTGACCGATGCCTTTAAACAATTTTTCAGTCCTCATCGACAAGGTCTGATGGGATTAAGCAACCATCGCCAGTGGCTGCATTACATGGTGCAGAAATATCTAGGGGCAAGAGCAGACTTGGAGACCTTTCCAACAGAGCCTCCACTGGGTTACTGGGTCTTAAGGATGGACCACTGGGCAGAACTTGCTCAATATGCAATTGAGCTACTGGCCTGTCCTGCATCCAGCGTTCTTTCTAAATGCACATTTAGTGCTGCTGGAGAGTTTGTAAAGGATCAGAGAGTGCGCCTGTCCACAGACTCTGTTGATAGGCTCACATTCATAAAAATAAATCAGTCTTGGATCAGTAGCTATCAAGCACCTGATGCTGATGTAACTGATTGAATTTTCTATGGATGTTAAGACTGCCTAAGCTGACTATCCCATTTCTCCTCAATCTTGATGATGCTAGCTTCCAACAATATTTTTGGTTTAGGGTACCACCACCCAAGGCCCAATTATTCTGCCCCTGCGGGCATGTTATTACAATTCTTGATATAATATTTCACATCAGGGCCCGTTCCTGTCCCCAACAAGATTAACCAAGGGCTTACAGTGTTCTGGTACCACCACCACCACCACCAAAGGCCCAATTTGTCTGCTCCTGTTTAACAGGGGCATGTAATTACAATTTTTGTTATAGTATTTCAGAGCAGGGCACGTTCCTGTGCTCACCAAGAGTAACTGTGAGGGCTTACAGTGTTACTACCAACACCTAAGACCCAATTTTCTGCAGAGTATATAGGGCAGGCCGTATAGTATATATACTGCTGTCCAGAGTATATAGTGCCTGGGGGACCCCCACGCCATTTTAAAAAAAATTTGGGTGTGGGGTTCCCATTCTGTTTTTTCAACGATTGGCATCTATATTGACGGGACCTGACAATACATTACAGCCACGAGTAGTTTTAAATTACATTTTTTCCTTTAGAAATGTAATTTTGCTGTGGTATTGTTCTAAACACGGGAAAAATTTGCTACTTTACAAGCATACTAAGGAAACCCCCCAGGCACGATAGTTAACCCCTTCAATACCCGCCCATAGTCATATGACGCCCACAAGGTGGATCTACCATCCTGGGTGGGCGTCATATGACGTCCTCCCATTCCCGGCCGCCTGGGGGCGCGCGGCGTCGCTCGGAACCCGGTGCGGGTGCCCGGCGGCCTCGATGTCCGCCGGGCACCCGCGATTGCCCGTTAAAACAACGGGACCGTGCGGGACCGTGGAGCTGTGTGTGTAAACACACAGCTCCACGTCCTGTCAGCACGGAGGAGACATTCATGTGATCCAAGTACGGAGGAACACATGATCGGTCTCCTCCCCTTGAGTCCCCTCCCCCCACAGTTAGAATCACTCCTATTAGGGAACACATTAACCCCTGCAGCGCCCCCTAGTGTTAACCCCTTCCCTGCCAGTCACATTTACACAGTAATCAATGCAATTTTATAGCAACGATCGCTGTATAAATATGAATGCTCCCAAAAATGTGTCAAAAGTGTCCGAAGTGTCCGCCGCAATGTCGCAGTCACGAAAAAAAAAAATCGCAGATCGCCGCCATTACTAGTAAAAAAAAAAAAAAAAATGCAATAAATCTATCCCCTATTTTGTAGACGCTATAACTTTTGCGCAAACTGATCAATATACGCTTATTGCGATTTTTTTTACCAAAAATATGTAGAAGAATACGTATCGGCCTAAACTGAGGAAAAAAATAGTTTTTTTTAAAAAAAAAATGGGATATTTATTATAGCAAAAAGTAAAAAATATTGTGTTTTTTTTTCAAAATTGTCGCTCTTCTTTTGTTTATAGCGCAAAAAATAAAAACCGCAGGGGCGATCAAATACCACCAAAAGAAAGCTCTATTTGTGGGAAAAAAAGGACGTCAATTTTGTTTGGGTGTAACGTCGCACGACCGCGCAATTGTCAGTTAAAGCGACGCAGTGCCGAATCGCAAAAAGTGCTCTGGTAAGGAAGGGTGAAAAATGGCCCGGTGCTGAAGCGGTTAAAGGAATATTTAATTTTTATTGTTTGACTTTAAGCATTATTAAAATCACTGCTCCCAAAAAAACTTCCATTTTTAAAATTTATTTTTTGCATTGATACATGTCCCCTGGGGCAGGACCCGGGTCCCCAAACACTTTTTATGGCAATAACTTGCATATAAGTCTTTAACCACTTCCCGCCCGGTCAATAGTAAATTGACGTCCGGGAAGTGGCTTCGTTATCCTGACTGGGCGTCATATGACGTCCTTCAGGATAACAGCCGCCGCGCGCCCGTGGGGGCGCGCATCGCGGCGATCGGTGGAGCGGTGTGTCAGTCTGACACACCGCTACACTGATCTCGGTAAAGAGCCTCCGGCGGAGGCTCTTTACCACGTGATCAGCCGTGTCCAATCACGGCTGATCACGATGTACACAGGAAGAGCCGTTGATCGGCTTTTCCTCACTCGCGTCTGACAGACGCGAGTAGAGGGGAGCCGATCGGCGGCTCTCCTGACAGGGGGGGTATGCGCTGATTGTTTATCAGCGCAGCCCCCCCTCAGATGCCCACACTGGACCACTAGGGAAGCCCCCAGGACCACCAGGGAAGCCCCCAGGACCACCAGGGAAGCCCCCAGCATGTGGATGGCCAGGTACATCCCCCATGGCCATCCACATGTTAAAAAAAAAAAAATCAAAAATATGCCAATCAGTGCCCACAGATGGGCACTGATTGGCACATCATATTTAATAAAAAAAAAAGTAAAAAAAAGGATTCCCAGCAATGCCACCCATAAGTGTTATCAGTGCCACTCATCAGCGTCCATCAGTGCCCATCCGTGCCCACCCATGCCCACCTATCAGTGCCCATGCATGCCACCTATCAGTGCCCATCCATGCCACCTATCAGTGCCCATCCATGCCACCTATCAGTGCCACCTATATGTGTGCATCAGTGCCACCCATAAGTACCCGTCAGTGCCGCCTATGAGTGCCCATCAGTGCCACCTGAGTGCCCATCAGTGCCGCATACCAGTGCCACCTATCAATGCCCATCAGTGCCACCTATCAGTGCCCATCAGTGCCGCCTATCAGTGCCCATCATCAGTGCCACCTCATCGGTGCCCCCTAATTGGTGCCACCTCATCGGTGCCCATCAGTGCCGCCTTATCAGTGCCCATTAGTGCCGCCTTATCAGTGCCCGTCATTGAAGAAGAAAACGCACTTATTTACCAAAAAAATTAACAGTGACAAAGAAAAACTTGTTTTTTTTGCAAAATTTTCGGTCTTTTTTTGTTTGTTGCGCAAAAAATAAAAATCAGAGGTGATCAAATACCACCAAAAGAAAGCTCTATTTGTTGGAACAAAATGATAAAAAATTTGTTTGGGTACAGTGTAGCATGACCGCGCAATTGTCATTCAAATTGCGACATCGCTGAAAGCTGAAAATTGGCTTGGGCGGGAAGGTGTCTAAGTGTCTGGTATTGAAGTGGTTAAAATTAGCACTTTTGATGTTTCACATTCGTTTCCCATAGACTTTAACGGTGTTCAAACACCTTTTTTTGCCTGTTCGCATGATCTGCTTCGAACCGAACCAGGGAGTGTTCGGCTCATTCCTACCCTTCAGCTGTTGCTTGGGGGCAGGCCCTTACCTGATAAGACTTCCAGAGCACCAGCTGCAAGGGAGGCTGTGAACCGGCCTATGTGATAATTGAAAAACGTAAGGCAGGAGAACACCATCCCAAACAGGAGCAGAGCAGTGGATAAGATGAGAAGGATGCGGGTGGCATCGATGTACCCTGAAAGGGAAACACAAATATCAGTGATGGGGAATTGATTAAATATGGCACAAAAGAAAATACTGAACGTAAGCTTTTAAAATGCATGATTTTTAGTACATTTTTTTTTTTTTTTAAGATGGCTGTATGGAAAGCTGAAAGACCTAAACACACATCTTACCTCTCCCACTGATTTTAATGCATATGTTAATGGTACATCGTTGCCAGATGCCTTCGTGGAAAAGATCTGATCCAAAATTCACCAGCCAATAGTCACTAAGGATGCCAGTGAGCCCCAGAATAAAGCTCAGAGAGGCGCAACAGAGCCCGAGAAGGTTGCCACACAACATCTTCCTTGGGTAAGTCCAGAAGGCCAGCTATGAAACGCTGTGGGAAGGGATGTAGATGTTAGTGGTGCGACTTCTCAAAAAAGAGGATATCACGAGTTACAGCACAAAAAGTATAGTACATCGGTCAGTAAGAACAGCCACCAATCTGCAGTCTACATTTAAACAAATTGACAATCACCTGATTCTTTTACATACAACCAAAACAGGGAAGGATCTTATGCATAGGGGACAGACATAGTGGACAGACAGACACCCACTGGTGATTGAGAATATTCTGTCTTCTCAAAGTGCAAGAGTTGGGTAGGTCAACTTGGCCAAAACTTGGGTACAAGACTTCTGGAAAAAGGGGACCCAGGGCTGTTTCTGCCTTATATCTGCTTCTGCTGTTGGCCGAGCATCCTTAGCTTGACTGCCGCCAGTCCCACAAGGTCCCACCCTTCTATCTTAGTATCCCTGGTAGAACATTTAACAGTAGTGGCTCAGGCTGTTCTATGGTCCCATTATCTCATACGGCTGCCAGCAGCTTTCCAGATCCTTTTGCACAATTTGACATAAATGTGCTGCTTCCTTCTTTGGAGCCCAGTTCAGATTTTCACTGGCTTCAATGTGATGTCTAGGTTGGAAGTTTTCATTTTGGAGGTTTGCTAACTTTCAAAGCATTCAACTGAACCACGACTGATTGAGCTTTTCAGAAGTTTACTTTTCTGTGATCTTTACCCGCTTAAGCTGTAAATAGGTGGAGATTATTATTATTATCTAGTAATAGTTGGTCATTTTCAGTTGGTCTTGTTCTGTGATGCTGAAGATTTTCCAAGCATATCCAAGCAGATTCTTTAGTTCTAGCGGCTCAAATAAACTTTGAAATGCCTTCAATAATATAAAACAAGTGGCTCAGATTGTACTTTGACTCCATTATCTCATCAGACCGGACTTCCAGAAGCTTCTCAAACCATTCTGCACAATTTGGTATCACTTGCTGCTCTATAATATTAACTTTTTTGGAGCCTAACTTCAATGGGACTTTTGTTCAGAAATTTTAATTTTGGAGGTTTGCAAACTTTTAAAATGTTTAACTGAACTACATGTGGTCAGGGGTCAGGCTTGGAGACCAGTAGCTATAGCAGCAGAGAGGCTCCCACCGACCAACAGGATAGGTATAGAGCAGCTCACCCTTGCAGATGAAGTGAGCTCACCTTCAGAGCTCTTGATGGTGGAGAGGAGTTTCGTTGTGTGTTAGTATCGGGTTGCGGTCTTCAGGATCACCCCACCAGGAAGTGAGCAAGCCAGATTCCAATAGCAAATAGAGCAAGTAAGGATCAAGCAGAAGCATAGTCAGTAAACAAGCCAAAGGTCAGTAACAAGTGGTTGTAGGTTTAGATCAAGCAGAAGCATAGTCAAGGAACAAGCCAAAGGTCAGTAACAAGTGGTAATGCAGATAAGGACAGCTGCAGGTACGCAAGCGATCAAGATATTGGCTGGAGAGAGCACAATAATCTGTCAAACAAGAAGTGCAGATACATGGCCTAAATCAGGAAGTTCATGGGAGGAGCAAAGAGTTCAAGGTTCACAAGAAACAAAAGACAAGGCAAGATTGTCCTAAGAGATCAGACAGATAGGCCGCTGTCCAGCATCTCAGGTTGCACCACGAGTAGAGCTACAGTCAGACTCCACAGAGGTCACAGGTTCAGATCTGGACACTGACTCTATGACTGATCAAGATTTTCAGAAGTTTTCTTTTCTCTGATGCTTGGGTGGAAATCTTTGACAATTATTATCTATTAGTAGTTGGCCACATCCAGCTGGATTTGTTCTTACTGTTGGAAGACATTTTGTAGCTTCTCCAAGCCACTTCTTCAGTTCTAGCTGCTTGGATAACTGCAAAATGTCTTCAACATTACAGAACAAGTCCAGTTGGAATCGGCCAACTACTATAAAGCCTCATACACACGATCGGACTTTGTACAAACTTTACCGTGGATTTTTGTACAAAGGGCATTGGCCCCAAGTTTGTATTGCATACACACGATCTGACTTTTTAGGCAAGAAACATGAACGTAGTGACGTTTCAACGTACTGACGACACTTCAAAAGAGGACGTTTAACTACTCCAGCGCCACCTTTGGTCAACTTCTGTATTGTTGTCTGATCTTTTGCATTGGTTCTGAGCATGCTTGTTTGTACTTTGTACAAAAGTCTGATGGTTTTGTGTACACACGGTCGGACTTTGCTCCATCGGACTTTTGTTGGCAGAAAGTTGGTCCAAACAAAAAACACAGCCAACAAAAGTCCGATGAAAACTGAAAAAGTTGTTCCGATGGAGCGTACACACAGTCGGATGTTGGTCCAAAACAGCTAATTTGCATGTTTGTTGTCAAAAAGTCCGATCGTGTGTACGGCCCTTTTAGACATACCATGACCTGGATCAATTAGAATCTTTACAAACTCGATTTATGTATCTTTAGATGCATTGAGAGATGGGCTTCTTCTTGACATTCATTGGAACTGAAGGTGTTGCTTGGAGAAAATACAAAATGCCTTCAACATTACAGAACAAGTACAGTTGGATGTGGCTAGCCATTTATAGATATACCATGACCTGGATGATTAGGAACCTTATGCCTCTTCAGGTCCATTGAGAGTTATGATATCTTCTTGACATTCATTGGAATTGAAGGGGTTGCTTGGAGAAGATACAAAACGTCATCAGCATTACAAGTCCAGTTGGATGTAGCCAACCACTACTAGACATACCACGACCTGCAGTGGTGTAACTAGAACCTTCAGGGCCCCGGTGCAAGAAACCATGAAGGGCCCCCCTGAACCCCAGCCGAGGCCTTTCCCTCCTAGTCCGGTGGTGGAACTCCAGGGCTCGGCCACAGGTACGACTTTTGTGAGCCCTGTAGTTCCACCACTGGTATCAGCAGTTTTTTTTATTATTTTTTAAAAAAATTTAGGAGTCCCGTTGGGGGACTTTGGTGAGATATCAGAGGTCTAAACAGACCTATGATGTTACACCTTGGAGACAAAGAGGAAGAAGGGAAAGGGAAATTGGGTCCCTGTCCTCTGGGGAGAAGTGGGCCCTGTCCCCAGGAGAGATTGGGTCCTTGTACTTAGGGGAGATGGGGTCCCTGTCCCCACGTAAGTAGGAGTCCCTGTCCCCAAGGGAAATGGGGTCCCTGTCCTTTAGGGAGAACTGGGCCCTCTCCCCAGGGGAGATGGGGTCCCTGTCCTTAGGGGACATATCTCCCAGAAAGACCTGTCAACATCTGTGTATGACGGGGAGGAGGGGGGGTGCTGGCAGACAAGCCTGCGGTGTCCTTTGGGGGGGGGGCGGCTCTCATAGGGCTGCACTGCATCTGTGTGCTTAAAGTTTGTTTGACCGGGAGAAGCATGCAGTGCAGTGTGAGCCGGACTCAGGGGGCGGGACTCTGGCTGGGGAGGACAGACACCGGACTGAGCAGCACTGCATGGAGCAGGAGAGGGGGACCCGGGGGAGCGGCAGAGGACACAGGTTGTGTGGGGAATGCACAACTAAAAAGCAGCCAGTGAGGTAGTCGAGCATGGAGCTCTGCTAGTCACCCCCCACCTCCAGCCACCCGTGCGCCCGGTGCCTAACCGCCTATGCTGCCACCAGCCATATGTAGAGGGGGCCACATGGGCCCCTTGCCGCACAGGGCCCGGTTGCGCTCGCGACTGCTGCACCCCCTATAGTTACGCCACTGACGAACTTCAGTGAAGATGTTTCTTGGAGAAGATAACAAGTCCAGTTGGAGGTAGCCAACTACTATTAGATATAGTAGTGGTTGGCTGCATCCAGCTGAACTTGGATAAATGCGAACCTTAACAGACATCCTTGATTTGTTATTATTCCCCCTGATGAGGTGGAGCTGGCAGTGGTTGCCCTCATTGCCCTTCTAATCCTCTGTTCTTCATCTTTTAAAAAAAAAAGAGGAATGCTGTCATATCTAGGAAAAGAGAAGTTCCCACAGATGAGCTAAGTGGCAGACAGTGTATCTGTGTATGGAGGAAGGTTGCCCCATCAGGAGAACCTGGCAATAGAGTGGTGAAGTACTGGACAAGTTTAATAGGAGTTCTAGTGGAATAAAGGGGTTGCTGTAGTGTAATTGCTCTCTAGGGCACACAAAGAGTGAGTCTAAGAATTGATATTCCACTCATTTCAGTGGTTTGTACGCAAGTTCCTCTTCATCACCATTCTTTGCAAAAAGCTGTTAGAACCTCCCTCAGCTACATTGTCTAGCAGCAGTTTTCTAACCACTTTAGTAAGCTCCTAACCACGTTTTACTAAGAATTAGAGCTGACCTTCAGCACTCCCTTCAGTCTTGCATAGTTGTACAGACTCTTCTCATCTACTGAAATTTCATAGTCTGATTTCACTGCACGCTGTGCATTAGAAACTTGGAAGTAGGGGCTTTTTATTGTGTTGGTTGTGTTTATTACTTCCTTGGCTAAAGTGATACTAAAGTCTTGATTTTTTTTTTAGTTTAAAAATAACAAACATATTATACTTACCTGCTCTATGTAGTGGTTTTACACAGAGCAGCCCCAATCCTCCTCTTCTTGGGTCCCTCTTTGGTTCTCCTGGCCCCTCCCTCCTGCTGAGTGCCCCCATAGCAAGCAGCTTGCTATGGGGGCACCCAAGCTGAGCCGTTACTCTGTGTGTCCATTCAGACACGGAGCCGCGGCCTAGCCCTGCCCCCTTTATCCCCTCATTGGCTCACTCACTTTGATTGACAGCAGCAGGAGTTAATGGTGCCCCGCTGCTGTCTCAGCTAATGAGGAGAGGGAACCCCAGAAAGCCAAGCCTCTTGTGCAACATCGCTGGATCGAGATGGGCTCAGGTAAGGATTAGGGGGGCTGTTGCACACAGAAGTTTTGTTTTATCTTAATACATAGAATGCATTAAGATAAAAAACCTTCTGCCTTTACAACTCCTTTAAGTATATTTTCTGCTGTGCTACTTACACTCCTTAGTTAAAGTGTTACTAAATCCAAAACAGTAAAATCAGTCTGTATATGCAGTAAAGCATGCTTTTTATGCTCACTGTGGAACCTAAGAAGTTAACTCTCTGCATTGTGCAAAAAGGCTGTTTGATCCTTTCTTCTCTGCTCCTCCCCTTCTTCCACTGACTCCAGAACAGGTCCCTATAGTACAGAGCCTTTGGAGTCAGGCTGCACATGCTCAGTTTGGTGTGTATTGCTAGAGAGGTTTATTTTTTTTTTTGGGGGGGGGGGGGGTGCATGTGATCAGCACAGGGCCAATCAGCACTGTCCAGACAGAGGGTCCTGCAGCCTCATATAACAGGTCAGTGCAGTATGAAAACTCCTCTTACAAGCTTTAACCAGACACTGATAGAAGTCACAAGACTGCTATATACTGCTGTTGAGAAAAGGCATTTAGCAGTTTATATTTACTAAAATAATTGCATTACCATGTTCTGTCTACCGGGGGAGACCAGATATAGACACACACAAAAACACACACATCCCAGTTCTGTGAGGAGAGGAGAGAGAGATTGTGAGTTCCTATGAGCTGAGAACCACGATCTGTCATCTCCTATAGTCAGTCCCCTCCCCCCACAGTTAGAACACACACTAGGGAACACAGTTAACCCCTTGATTGCCCCCTAGTGTTAACTCCTTCCCTGCCAGTGACTATTTTTAGCGGCGCTTTACCGTCAATTTTTCCTCTATTTTTCGGCCGCTAACGGGGCACTTTTAACCCCCGCTAGCGGCCGAAAAAGGGTTAAAAGCGCCCGCAATGGCAGGGGCATTTTAGGAGCGGTGTATTCACCGCTCCTGCACCACCCCATAGATGTGGCTGGCAGGACTTTTTTTCCCGTCCTGCAAGCGCACCCTCGGGCTTTCACACTGGGGTGGCAGAGGAGGCGTTTTTCAGGCGCTATTTTTTAGCCCTTTAGCGCCTGGAAAACGCCTCCAGTGTGAAAGTAGCCTAAAGAGTAATCGATTCGTTCAGATCCCTCCTATCTAAGGCCTGATAAAGGGGGGCTCTCATACCTCCCAACATTTTAAGATGGGAATGAGGGACACCTACTAGCAAAAGTATATAGGCATAGGACACCCTGACACACCCCCTGACACAACCCCTGACACACCCCCTGACACACCCCCACTACGACCCCTTAAATGAGAATTAACCCCCAAAAAAAGGATTAGTTAAACCCACAAGGGCTTTTTTTTACCACTACTATTCCTTTATACTGGCTTTTCAAATTTACAAATGCAGCAATTTAGAATTTGGATGAAAGGTTTAGCGCTGGGAAACACTTTTTGATAGATAAAAAGTGCATTTTATATACAACTATATAGATCAGACCAAAATGAGGGACAAATGAGGAGGAATGAGGGACAGAGGGACATTGCTCCAAATCAGGGACAGTTGGGAGCTATGGGCTCTTGTACAACTCCTGAACTGCGTTGGATGTCAGTTCTTGATTGGCTCTTTTTTTTGCGACAAATTTTTTACTGCGTTCGGCACCAATTTCCACTGCTTGTTTTCCTCCTTATACTTTGTATAAACCATCAAGAGAACCAGTCACTTTATTTTTAAAGGGAAAAAAACTGTAAATTCAGAGACTAGTAATGTTCGCGGTACTATCTATAAGACCTTGCTGTATAAAATGTGTATTTTTTTTTTTATTTCTGGGACACTGCAGAGTTAAGTTTTAGACTGATGAGCGGGATTAAGTTCTTGTAAACAAGTAACCACATTCAAATTGCAAAAAAAAAGCTGCAAACCACAGAAGTGTTAATGGAAATAGTCAGAGTGCGAGATATTGGTGACAACTCGATTTGGGTCACGCTAGAGTAGAGCTGCAAGGGAAGGAGTCAGGGGCGGGGGGGCTGAATGGTTAAATGTCGGGAACTCTGTACAGTATGTGAGATCTCTAGGTTCCTGGGTCTGCGCATGTGTTGTGTCAATTAGGAGGGGTTCCCACCAACCCTGCACTGATGTCCTTGGTCTGTACACCTGCTGTGCCTATTAGGAGGGGTTCCCACCATCTCTGCACTGACTTCCTGGGTCTGTACACCTGATGTGCCCATTATGAGGGGTTCTCACCAACCCTGCACTGATGTCCTTGGTCTGTACACCTGCTGTGCCCATTAGGAGGGGTTCCCACCATCCCTGCACTGAGGTCCTTGGTCTGTACACCTGCTGTGCCCATTAGGAGGGGTTCCCACCATCTCTGCACTGACTTCCTGGGTCTGTACACCTGCTGTGCCCATTATGAGGGGTTCCCACCATCCCTGCACTGAGATCCTTGGTCTGTACACCTGCTGTGCCCATTATGAGGGGTTCCCACCATCCCTGCACTGAGGTCCTTGGTCTGTACACCTGCTGTGCCCATTAGGAGGGGTTCCCACCATCCCTGGACTGAGGTCCTTGGTCTGTACACCTGCTGTGCCCATTAGGAGGGGTTCCCACCATCTCTGCACTGACTTCCTGGGTCTGTACACCTGCTGTGCCCATCATGAGAGGTTCCCACCAACCCTGCACTGACTTCCTGGGTCTGCACACCTGCTGTGCCCATTATGAGGACCTCCCAACATCTTTGCTCAAAAATTCCTTGGTGTGCACCCCTTCTGTGACCAATATAAGGGGCTCACACTATTCCTGCGCTGGGTTCCTCAGTCTGCACCCCTGCTGTGCCCATTATAACGGGTTCCCACCACCCCTGTATAGAGTTTCTGGCTCTGTATACCAGCCATGCCTATTATGAGGAGCTTCCACCATCCCTGCACTGGGTTCCCTGGTCTGTACACCTACTGTGCCCATTATGAGAGGTTCCCACCATCCCTGTGTTGGTTTCCCAGGTCTCAACTCACTACTTAAGTGCTGCTAAGTCAACAATACACAATATACAGTGCCTTGAAAAAGTATTCATACCCCTTGAAATTTTCCACATTTTGTCATGTTACAACCAAAAACGTAAATGTATTTTATTGGAATTTTATGTGATAGACCAACACAAAGTGGCACATAATTGTGAAGTGGAAGGAAAATGATAAATGGTTTTCATTTTTTTTTACAAATAAATATGTGAAAAGTGTGTGCCTTCAGAAGTCACCTAATTAGTAAACAGAGTCCACCTGTGTGTAATTTAATCTCAGTATAATTACAGCTGCTCTATGAAGCCCTCAGAGGTTTGTTAGAGAACCTTAGTGAACAAACAGCATCATGAAGGCCAAGGAACACACCAGACAGATCAGGGATAAAGTTGTGGAGAAGTTTAAAGCAGGGTTAGGTTATAAAAAAAATTTCAAGGGGTATGAATACCTTTTCAAGGCACTGTACCTGCTGTGCCTATTACAAAGGGTTCCCCACCATCCCTGGGCTGAGTTATGGGGCCTAAACTCCTGTTATTCCCATTATGAGGGGTTCCTAAAAACCCTGCACTGAGTTCCCCAGTCTGTACACCCGCAGAAGCCCATTATGAGGGTTTCCCACCATTCCTGCTACTTTCCCACCTCTGATCATCTGCTGTGCCCATTATCCGGAGTTCCCAGGTCTGTGCAGTGCTCATTGTGAGAGGTTCCCACCATTCCTGCGCTTAGTTTCCAGGTCTACACACCTGCTTTCCCAGCATGAAAGGGTCTTATGAGGGTCTTGAGTTTGGTTGTCTAGTATATCCCGTGCCATCTCAATATCTAATGACATTCTCTATTATTGGCTGGAAAGCTGTCCCACTATAACCAGGGCCGTCTTTAAGGCAGGGCAAAAGGGGCAGCTGCCCTGGGCCCTGTCATTGTTGTGGGGCCCAAAGTAGCTGCCTCATACTTACCAACTATCCCAGTTTAAATTCCCTTGTCCCTTGAAGTTTTAGTCCCTTGCTGTGTCCTGATATCTCTGTATGAAGCGTCCAGCTCTGCCCTATTGTTGTGTACAGATGACTCACCTGCAGACCGTGTTTACATGTAAATAACCGGCATTCATATGTAAATAGCAGCAGCATTCATATGTAAATAGCTGCATCCGGCGGCATAGATCTGCAAATAAAGGCGGCATTCATATGTATATCATGCCCCCTGCAGTGAGGAGATGATGTGCTGTAACCTCTATCAACCAATTAGTGAGCAGTATTACTGTACAGTAATCTCTAGCAACCAATCACCAAGCAGAAATCATGTGCTGTAACATCTAGCAACTAATCAGTGAGCCATAATGTGTGCTGTAACCTCTAGCAACCAGTCAGTTAGCAGTAATGATACACTGTAACCTCTGGCAACCAATCGCAATCACTGCCTGATCTGATACAGTAAACTGATCTTAAGTCCAGCTGCTATTTATTGTATGTCAAAGAGCAGGTGGAGAGCGAAATTGTATGGGGGGGGGGGGGGGGGGGCAAGAAAACGTTTGCCCAGGGTCCAATCAGGTGCTATAAAAGTTGCAACAAGAGTTGAAAAAGCAAAAAGTTAATAAAGATTTAGACCATGTAAATAAATGCTGCCTGTTGTGGGCACCCCCATACCTCCCAACTTTCTGAGATTGGAATGAGGGACACCTATTATCAAAAGTATGTAGGCATAGGACACACCCCCTGCCACGCCCTACTTAAAGGAGAATGATACAAAAAATTGATTGGTTAAACCCATGAGTGCTTTTTTACCACTACTATTCCTTTATATTGGCTTTTGGACATTTACAAATGCAGCAATTTAGAAAATTGGATGAATGGTTTAGCACTTTAAAACACTTTCTGATAGATAAGTAGTGCATTTTATATACAACAATATAGATTAGATCAAAATGAGGTACAAATGAGGAGGACTGAGGGACATCGAAATCGGGGACTCGAAATCAGGGACAGTTGGGAGGTATGCACCCCTGACTCTGCTATAGATTGTCCCAACCCCTGCAATGGTCACATGTGCTGGACAGCTCGGTCTGCATGTAAATGTGGGGAAAATATATAAAGAACATGTGAAATGAGTAGCAAAGAAATACTATATTGATTAATATTGTGTATGGTATTACCCATATACAATTATCAGTATAAAGTACTTTTGTAGTACTTGCCCTTTAAGGATTACTAGGTTGTCTGGTACCTTCTCATACCCTAAAGTGCACATAAATCCTATTATATTGCAGCATTCTACTCCTTAGATTGCATTCGTTTTCTTTTTTTTTTTTAGGAAATTTCACCTGGGAAAAGGACTGCACTTCTTCCTAAAGCACTAGGGGGTCTAATGGCAGCTTCATCGAAGTGGTAAGACAAGACAGAGCCATGCAGAGTAGCAGCAAGTTTTTCAGGAGCCTCCAGTTATCGTGAATATGGCCGACAGGTGTGTTACCAAAGGAGAGGCACGGGTCTAAGATCTGATCACCATAGGATGCTGCTATGGTGCAGTGTGACTGCATAGTGTTTTTTTTTTTTTTTACTATCCCTTTAAATGCCAAACTTTATTAAGCAATGGAACTAAACTTTAACTATTGGCCGAACAATCCAATTTCTCATTGCATTCCACCAGCCAATGAAGGAATGGGATTAAACTGGAACTGTTGGCCGAACAATCCAATTTCTCATTGCATTCCACCAGCCAATGAAGGAATGGGATTAAACTGGAACTGTTGGCCGAACAATCCAATTTCTCATTGCATTCCACCAGCCAATGAAGGAATGGGATTAAACTGGAACTGTTGGCCGAACAATCCAATTTCTCATTGCATTCCACCAGCCAATGAACGAATGGAATTAACCTGGAACTGTTGGCCGAACAATCCAATTTCTTATTGCATTCCACCAGCCAGTGAAGGAATGGGATTAAACTGGAACTGTTGGCCGAACAATCCAATTTCTTATTGCATTCCACCAGCCAGTGAAGGAATGGGATTAAACTGGAACTGTTGGCCGAACAATCCAATTTCTCATTGCATTCCACCAGCCAATGAAGGAATGAAATTTAACTGGAACTGTTGGACAAACAATTCAAATGTCTTATCACATTCCACCAGCCAATGAAAGCTGATGCTGGATTGGCTACTATCAGAAGCAACTAAATATTTGCCAAGCTCACTCAAGGCATCTACCTGATACAAAAGTTTAGTGTATCAACTACTCCTTCAGTAGACCATGTTCCTGGAAAGCATGGTGGTCTGAATTAAGACGGAATGGAACTAAACTGGAACTGTTGGCCAACCAATTCAATTTCTTATTGGGACTATTTGTTTATTGACTGGTGGAAGGCATTGAGAAATTGAATCAGTTGGCCAACAGTTCCAGTTTAGTCCCATTCCTTCATTGGCTGGTGGAATGAGTTAAGAAATTGAATTGGTTGGCCAACAGTTCCAGTTTAGTTCCATTCCTTCTTCTTCCTAAAGCACTAGGGGGTCTAATGGCAGCTTCATCAAAGTGGTAAGACAGGACAGAGCCATGCAGAGCAGTAACAAGTTTTCCAGGAGGCTTCAGTTATTGTGAATTGTGACCCACAGGTGTGTTACCAGAGGAGAGGCACGGGTCTAAGATCTGATCACCATAGGATGCTGCTATGGTACAGTGGTGACTGCATAGTGTTTTTTTTCCCCTATCCCTTTAAATGCCAAACTTTATTAAAGTGGAAGTAAACCCCCCTATCGTTTTCAGCCAAGGAAGCTGCCATCTTTGCCTCTGTTTAATCTTCAATTGCCACGGTGCTGCACATGTGATCCGTTATGACACCAGCCATTGGATGGTTTGACTGTTTGGTTGAGAGCACAGCCAATGTGCAGTTAGCATTCCCGACATGCCTTTTTTTTTTTAAACTGTTAAATCGATGGGTTTACTTCCGCTTTAAGCAATGGAACTAAACTTGAACTGTTGGCCGAACAATCCAATTTCTTATTGCATTCCACCAGCCAATGAAGGAATGGGATTAAACTGGAACTGTTGGCCGAACAATCCAATGTCTTATTGCATTCCACGAGCCAATGAAGGAATGGAATTAAACTGGAACTGTTGGACAAACAATTCAAATTTCTTATCACATTCCACCAGCCAATGAAAGCTGATGCTGGATTGGCTACTATCAGAAGCAACTAAATAGTTGCCAAGCTCACTCAAGGCATCTACCCGATACAAAAGTTTAGTGTATCAACTACTCCTTCAGTAGACCATGTTCCTGGAAAGCATGGTGGTCTGAATTTAGAAGAAATGGAACTAAACTGGAACTGTTGGCCAACCAATTCAATTTCTTATTGGGACTATTTGTTTATTGACTGGTGGAATGCATTGAGAAGTGGGATCAGTTGGCCAACAGTTCCAGTTTAGTCCCATTCCTCCATTGGCTGGTGGAATGCATTAAGAAATTGAATTGGTTGGCCAACAGTTCCAGTTTAGTTCCATTCCTTTGTAGTTCAGACCTTGCTATTCAGGAAAGAGTCTCCACCTTAAGCCAATGAAAGCAACTCTGGTTTATGTTATAACATATACAGGGGTGTATATATATATATATATATATATATATATATATATTATATATATATACACACACACACACACACACACACACACACACACACACACACACACATACATAGTGTGTATATATTTTAAAAAGTTGTACTATAATTATAATGTATATATTTATATATAAATAAAATATATGCATGTACCTTGTATGCCGAGAGCTGTGTCTTCCTGTCTACTTCCTGAGTGGTCTGCTGCAAGCTCTAGTCTGGTTCAGGGTCTCATGGTGGGGGGGGGACCGCTGTACAATGACTTCATCACGTGTGGTTAGCACTCTTCGCACATCATTCAAGGACGTTTTGACTAGGTGGCCAAGAAAAATCATATCATCGCACATTTTGTACTCAAAGCAGAAGTCGAGCCTGCAATGGTGTGAACATATGACATATAGATGGAACCTAAAGTAACAGTTCACTTGCGAAAAGCAACACTTTAGTGTCATCATGAAAGTAGATCTCAACCCTAACTGGATGTCATTTCATTTGCTAAAGTATTTTTTTTTTTTTTTCCTTTTTAATAAATATGTTTTTCATCATTTTTTTTACATCTCGGTGCTGCTGATCTCTTTCAGCCTCTTTCAGCCTTTTCCTGTCTACATGGACTTACTTCAGTGTTAGGATCACATCATTGCTCTGGACAGGATTCCCGATGGTGGACCATGCCTGCACAATATGTGTTGGAATGGTCACTTGTAGCCTTGTGAGTCCCACTGCAACAGGAAGGTCCTTGAGGCAGCAGGTTACTAAGTTCATTTCAGGAGAAGGGGGACCCAGGTACCCCCACACCACAGCAGTAGCAACCCATTGGCAGGCCAACTACCCCATTCCAAACCAGAGACCACCCTGTACAACCACCCGATCGCTTTCACACACTCTTGGTACATTTGCGCCCCTTCCCCCATGTTTCCTGGCATTCACTCTCCCTCTTGCAGAACCATGACTGGCATGACAGGATTCACTGGCTAGAGGGGATGGAGACCAGTGATTGCCTATCCCCTACCTAGTAAGAACCTGGAAGCAAACGAAACAGATTTGAAGATCCCTGATCTAATGGATGGATGAGGGGGGTATTGGGATAAGAGACGAAGCTCTAGTGGGATGAATTTGGAGAAGGGGTATAGGTCTGGTAGATGGATGAGGGGGGTACTGGGATAGGAGATGACGTTCTAGTGGGATGAATTGGTAGAAGGGGTATTGCGATAGGGATAAAGGTTTATTGGATGGATGAGGGGGATATTCGGATAGGAGATAAAGCTTTAGTGGGATGAATCAGGAAAAGGGGTATTGGGATAGGGATAAAAGGTCTAGTGGATGGATGAGGGGGGTATTGGTATAGAAGATGAAGCTCCAGTGGGATGAATTGGTAGAAGGGGTATTGCGATAGGGATAAAGGTTTATTGGATGGATGAGGGGGATATTCGGATAGGAGATAGAGCTTTAGTGGGATGAATCAGGAGAAGGGGTATTGGGATAGGGATAAAAGGTCTAGTGGATGGATGAGGGGGTATTGGTATAGAAGATGAAGCTCCAGTGGGATGAATTGGCAGAAGGGGTATTGCGATAGGGATAAATGTTTAGTGGATAGATGAGGGGGATATTGGGATAGGAGATAAAGCTTTAGTGGGATGAATCAGGAGAAGGGGTATTGGGATTGGGGTAAAGGTCTAGTAGATGGATGAGGGGGTATTGGTATAGAAGATGAAGCTCCAGTGAGATGAATTGGGAGAAGGGGTATAGTGATAGTAATAACGTTCTAGTGGGATAGAAGAGTGAGGGAATGGTAAAATTGGGAAGGTTGAAGAAGAAAGAAAAGTAGATACAAGTCTGGTCATGGTGGAGAGTCCTAAGTTAAATGTTGTCTTGTGCAATAGTTTAACAAAAATGATGAAATCCTGAACAATCCCCTCATGTGATCATTTAACCCCAGATCCCTTATATGGTAAAAAACATTGCCATGGTAGGAAGACTTCAGTCTAGCCAGGGGTCTCAGTTGACTCATTGGAGTATGGCCAGATGTGTAATCATCCGCTGCACCCAACAAGACATCTGGTTGACAAATTTAGCAGAAAGGGGATATTGGAAGGAAATTTTCGATTGGAACAATCTTTCAATATTGCAAACAAATCTTAAAAATGTCAACACAAGTGTGTACAATCTTCTGATTAAATTGTAGCCAGCTGCTGTTGTAAGAATTACAATTAAATGTTTCGGGAAAGCCTTTGAAAGATGCACAGATCAACAAAATAAATGAAGCAGAAGCAGGGAGATCCTTGCACTACAGATCCTCAGGAACAGCTTCCCCTCCAGCAAGGAGAACCGTGAGTAGTACAGAGGGGTCTTCACCAAACGTGATATTTTGATTGTTAAAAGTTGGTGGGCCCACAGCTTTTTACATATTCTTGGCAAGGAGATCCAGCCATACTTTGAGAGATAAAACTCACTTTTGTGTGCCCTAGCTCCTCCCATCATATTCCCTATATATATATATATATATATATATATATATATATATATATATATATATACACACACACACACACACACACACACACACACACACATATATATATATATACACACACACACACATACATATATTTGCCCACTGAAAAACAGGTACAGGAATCACAGTTAACTGTGATTCTTGTACCTGTGTCTGGCATCTGACAATAAAGATTTTCTATCAAGTGTTCGTTTGGCTCCAGTGTGCGACCACTTTGTTTTCTTCTTCACAATGAGAAATGTATCCTAAATCACTCAGGTGTGAATGAGGGGTTAGAGGGGGAATCTATCCAAAGATGTTTTTCGATAAAGTAGGGGGTGGTGAAGACTCCATCAGGTAATTTTAATTTTTTTCTGTGTCCCCTTAGGTATTATTCCTGTACCTGCAGAAAATGTCCTTAACCTGAAAAAAGAAAACAAATGCAGCTATTTCATCTAAGGACTAATAAGCTGCCATGTATTGAATATTTTTGGGGGTTTAGATACACTAACAACTTATACTAGATAAGAGACCATTTATGGTATACATTATATATAAGTGGGCAGTAGGAGGCGACAGACATCCTTCTCCCTCCCAGTATTGTAGATGCTGAAAGGTAAAGTTGCCAGGAGTTCGCTCTGGCAGTGGAGGTCATCTTCTTCTTGCACAGATTCATAACCAGTCTGTGGTGTCACTTTGTAAGCCAGGCAGTGCGAAACTGCTGCGCAGAAAAAAAGATTGTCTAATGCCGCATACACACGGTCGGCATTTCCGATGGAAACAGTCCTATGGGAGCTTTTCATCGGATTTTCCGACCGTGTGTATGCCCATCGGTCTTTTTCTGTCAGAATTTCCGACGGACTTTGGATTGAGAACCTGTTCTTAATTTTTCCGACGGAAAACCTTTCTATCGGCTTTTCCAATCGTGTGTAGGCAATTCCAACACGCGAAATTCCGACGTATGCTCAGAAGCATTAACCTTCCCTTTTATAGTGCAGTCGAACGTGTTTTATGCCGCGGTGTTATTGACCGTCGGAATATGTTGTGATCGTGTGTAGGCAAGACAGTTTAAGCGAAATTCTGTCGGAATTCCGACGGGAAAACCATCAGAGCTTTTTCCGACGAGAATTCCGACCGTGTGTACGTGGCATTAGACGTGTACACTGAAAGTCTGAGGATTTAACAAAAAAAAAAAGGATTTAGGTTTTTCAAATATATTTTAGTGTCCGAAACCTATAAAATGTACTGCTATTGATTGGTTTGTGGTCTGTGGGGGGGGGGGGGGGGGGGGGGGGGGGGGGGGGGGGGGGGGGGGGGGAATCCCATACCAGTAATTAGCAATGGAGATCATGTTTTTCTGATTGTGCCGGTGTCTTGCTGAAAAAGGCCCCCCCCCGGATAATGACCCCCCTGTACTGCGCAGGCGCAGCGCTTGCGCAGTACGAACAACTACGGAGCCGCCGAAAGTCTCCGAAGATGAACAGCTGATCATCAGCTCTACATAGCGCCTGCACACTTTATACTACATTGTGCCCTAAGTCCAGGTTCAAGCCCCACCATCCAAGCGGACATAGAGTTAGAATATAAATATGCAGAGCGAAGCCAGGCCGTGCCCGAAGCATGGCGAGGCCGCGAGGGGCCGTGTTACAAAGTGGTGTCTTACAACAGTGTTGGAATGCAGGCGCTGTGTACAGCTGACTCACAGGTGTTCAGCTTCGGCTATTTTCGTCAGCTCCGTTGTGGTTCGTACTGCACAAGCGCTGTGCCTGCGCAGTACAGGGGGGTCATTATCCGCCGGGGGGACCTTTCTCGGCAGCCATCAGTGATGATCTGCACTGCTATCATGGTTCAATATATATTCATATAAGCAATGCCTCCCCTTCTTGTGTACATTCAGACAGGCAACCATAGAAAGCAGAATGACCATCTGCCAAAACCCCCCAGTACCTTCCTTCTTCTCAGTCCTGGTCTGGAAGCACGATGTGCTCTACACTGTACTGTGCAGACTGCAGACAAGTTCCATCCAAATAAAACACTGTTTAAGTACCCAGTAAGCAACTGGTTAATGTAATTCTAATGTATATGGAATGATCATGTATGAACATAGATAATAGGGCCGAATGGCCCCATGTGATGTTGCTTCTAAACGTATTTTTTCTGCTTACAGTGAATACCTTGTACAGTAATTTAGCCCAGGCCTCTTTTTAAGATGAGGTGTTTACAAGTTAAAAACATTTATTTTTTGCTAGAAAATTACTTTTCCCCCCAAACATACTTTTTTTTTTCTAACATTCTAGAGAATAAAATGGCGGTCGTTGCAATACTTTGTCACACCGTATTTGCGCAGCGGTCTTACAAGCGCACTTTTTTTTTTTTTTTTTAAATACACTTTTTTGAATTAAAAAATAAGACAACAGTAAAGTTAGCCCAATTATTTTTTTTATAATGTGAAAGATAATGTTACGCCGAGTAAATCGATACCCAACATGTCACGCTTCAAAATTGCGCCCGCTCGTGGAATGGCGACAAACTTTTACCCTTAAAAATCTCCATAGGCGACATTTAAAAAAATTCTACCGCTTGTATGTTTTGCGGTACAGAGGAGGTCTAGGGCTACAATTATTGCTCTCGCTCTAACGATCGCGGCGATACCTCACATGTTTGGTTTGAACACTGTTTTCATATGCGGGTGCTACTCACGTATGTGTTCGCTTCTGCGCGCGAGCTCGGTGGGACGAGGTGCGGTTAAATATTTTTTTTTTTTACCTTTTACTTTTTATTTTTACACTGTTTAAAAAATAAAATAAAAGTGTCACTTTTATTCCTATTACAAGGAATGTAAACATCCATTGTAATAGAAAAAAAGCATGACAGGACCTCTTAAATACACTAAAATGCAATAATAAAAAACAAACAAAAAAAAAAATGTCCCTTTAGGCGCTATGGTCGGAAGTGATGTTTTGACGTCGCTTCCGCCTCAAGTGTCATGGAGACGGGTGGCTTGTGCACGTGGGGGTACCTTTCGCGCAGGGCGCGCTCATCAATGCCTGGAACCAGACAGAGACTGTGGTCATGAAGAATCTAACATTAAGACAGTGGGTTAGATGCTGGTTGCTACTGGAAACTGACTGCTGGGGAGGGAGCCGAATAACAACCTCCTCACTACCGGAGGACCTGTCACGTTGCCAGGTGGCACGCCTGACGTGCATTTTTACATTGTTCTTTGTTACCCTTAGCAACAATGTTTCCCCTTCTCTTGCGATAATGGTGTTGCGTCATACCCCCTGCTCTTTCCAGATCGAAGTTCTTTTGATACTCAAAGGGGTGCATGTGGTTTCTAGCGTAACTTCAGACCAGGCTCCTAATGGTTAATGGAACTTTTCCTGAACAAACTGCAGCATTCGGCTTAATATGAACAACGTTTTTCCCCTAACTATTATAGTGTGACTGCCCTGGCATACCTCCATGGAGGAGAGAATCCATTATGGTATTGTCCATTTCTTGGATGTCTCAGAGTGCCTTCAGTGGACTGCAGCAGCAGTCCTGATCTCCCAAACAGCGTCAACCGGTTGAACTTGCGGTACCTCCTGGAAATTATGGACCTCAGCCTTCCACCTTTTTATAGCACAAGTGGGCCAGCTAGGACCAAAAGCCTGGAAACTGACCTTGCAACAATGAACCCCCCCCCCCTCCCGGCCTGGGCTAGCCACTATACAACTAAACACAGGGTTTAACCTGCCTATGTGTTTGCAGATGGCAAAAAGAAATCTGACAGGGTTTTTTAAAGGATTAACCCTCACTTGCTACATCCAAAATGGAGTGCTAAAGGACCTTGTCCCTACACTCAATGTCGGGACCGTTCGCGTTATAGGAGCAGGAAAGGCATTGGAAAAGTGGAAGGCTGAGATTGAATGGCAGGGATATTGGCGTTGGAGGTGAAGTTGTAGGGAACAGTGGGATGAGGAATGGTTTGGTAGAGAAGGAAGGCAGTGAAATAAGTGGGGAGAAGGGTTGAGAAGTGACGTGTAATGGATGGGGAATGGAGCTGATGGGTGGAGAAAAAATATGTTGGGATAGGGAATTGAGCTATAATGGACTGGGGGGGGGGGGGGGGGGGGGGGGGGGGATTGGACCTCCAGTTGCATGGATGAGGAGGGCTGAGCAGTGGCATTGGCTGGTGGGTTTTGTGGCGGGGGGGGGGGGGGGGGGGGGGGGGGTTTATTGGGTTAGGGAGAAAAGCTGCAGTTGCACAAAAAGGAAAGGGGTAGGGTATGGTGATAGAAGATGGGGCTCCAATGGGATGAATAGCGGAGGGATATGCAATTAGTGGACCTCCAGCTGTTGCAGGACTACAAGGCCCATGGGGCATAGCAAGACTGACAGCCACAAGCATGACACCCAGAGGCAGAGGCTTGATGGGACTTGTAGTTTTGCAACAGCAGGAGGTCCGCTATTTGCATTTCCTGGCTCTAGTGAATGGATCAGGAGAGCCATTGGGATAGAAGATGAAACTCTAGTGGGATGCATAGGAAGCAGGGGTATTAGGATAGGGATAAGGTCTAGTGAATGGATGAGAGGGGTATTGGGATAGTAGATGGAGCTCTAGTGGGATGAATTGGGAGAAGGTGTATAGTAATAAAGTTCTTGTGGGATAGATGAGTGAAGAAGCTGTAGGAGAAATGGGAAGATCGGAGAAGGAAAAAGTAGATAGAAGTCTGGTCATGGTGGAAACTCCAAAGCCAATGCCCCGTACACACGATCGGAAAATTCGGCCAGCAAAAGACCGATGAGAGCTTTTGGTCGGAAAATGCGACCGTGTGTATGTGCCATCGGACTTTTGCTGGCCGAATTCCAGCCAGCAAAGGATTGAGAGCACGTTCTCAAGTTTTCGGTTGGAAAAAGTTCCAATTGGAAATTCCAACGTGCAAAATTCCTATGCATGCTCGAAAGCATTGACCTTAATTTTCTCGGCTTGTCGTACGTCACCGCATTCTTGACGGTTGAAAGTTCAGCGAACTTGTGTGACCGTGTGTATGCAAGCCAAGCTTGAGCGGAATTCTGTCGGAAAAACCATCCGAGATTTTTCCGACGGAAATTCCGCTCGTGTGTACGGGGCATAAGCGTTTTGTGCAATAGTTTAACAAAACTAATGAAATCCTGAACAATCCCCTGATGTGATCATTCAGCTCCTCCAGATACTTTTATTTTTTTTCCCCCTCCGTATAAAGTAAGAATTTCCATGGCAGTAAGATGGTCTAGCCAGGGGCCTCAGTTGACTCATTTGAGTATGGCCAGATGTGTAAATCATCAGCTGCTCCCAATGGGACATTTGGTTGAGAACATTTAGCAGAAAGGTGATATTTTTCGATTGGAACAATCTATCCAATATTGCAATCAAATCTTCTAAAATGTGGACACAAGTGTGTTCAATCTTCTGATTAAAAATTGTAGCCAGTTGCGGTTGACAGAAATACAATTAAAAGCCTTTGGAGCCGGGTTCATATACGGGACGCGTTTTTCACCGCATCCAATTTACATGACATGCGAGTGTGCTCTCAATGGAGCCGATTTACACATGTCTGGTGTGGTTTCCAAAAGGGTTGGTGCATTTTTTTTTTTTGGGTCCAGTTCAGGTGTGAATTCAGGCAAAAATCCCCAGGCTGGAAACCGCAGCCGCACATATGTGAACCTGGCCTGAAGATGCATTCACTGGGTATGTGACCAAAGAATTGGTCATATTGCTGACTGATATTTAAAGGAGGACCCAACATGTGGAAATATGGCAGGCAGAGGCCACCCATATTGACCGTAGGTTCCCTGCAGCTAATCTATGCCCCCCCCCCCCCAATTACTAGTTTGACCTGCACCTGTGTGGAGATGGCCATCTTGGTAGAGGCATGACTTGCTTTATCATGTCAGAGCTGCCCCCCTAATCACTGATGACTGGTGGTGTAATAATGAAGAAGCAGCAGGAGAGGTGGAGGAAGCACAAATCCACAGAATGAATGAAGCAGGGAGATCCTTGCACTACAGATCCTCAGGTACAGCTTCCTCTCCAGCAAGGAGAACAGTGAGCAGTACAGAGGTGTTTAACCAAACGTGATACTTTGGTTGTTAAAAGTTGGTGGGCCCACGGCTTCTTACATATTCCTTGGCAAGGAGGAGATCAAGCTACGCTCAACCGGGAACTTTGGACATTAAACTCACCTCGCCCTGTGTGCCCTAGCTCTTCCCGTCATATTCCCTATATGTTAAAAAATAAAAGAATAAAAAATGAAGCAGGGATGGTGGGAGGCGCTCATAATGGACACAGCAAGTGTGCACTCAGGCATTCAGAGCAAGGAGGTAGCGGGGCGCTTACCGTGTGGCCGTGGCTTTAAAGGAACAGAAGACAATTTCTTGCTTTTAGCATTTTGTTTATTTAAAGCAGTTACAACAATCACCTTCAAGCAATGAGGCTCTTATAAATAACAGTACAACACAAGAATGCAGGTCTTGCATATAGGAGGTCGCATGAGGCACGATTCCCTAAACAGGCATGCTGCATCAACAACAGGAACTTGCTATGGTAAGGAAGTGCTAGTAGAGGGCGCTGTCCTAACCTTGCCGCTATGGAGTTCAAGGGCCTTGATTATGCATCGGCAGTCCATGTGGCGGCGAGAGAGAGACACTAGTTTTATATATTAGGGGATTGTTCTGCATTTATGTCACTTAGTGATCATTGGTGATAACAGGAAGGTAGCAGGACATGCCTCACTGCCTGTCACTTACCTCTGAAAAGTTATACAAAATGGAGATTGCATTTCAGGAGGTGAGCAATGTTTCCCAAGTCACTCAGGTGTAAATGGGGGGCTTATAGAGGGCTATAGCTACCCAAAATCTTTTCTGGGATAGAGTAGTGTTGAAGACCCCATTAGTTTATTTTATTTTTTGTTTGCTCCCGTGTCCCCTTAAGGTATTTTCCTGTACTTTCTGAAAAAAAAAAAAAAAGAATGCAGCTACTTCATCTAAGAACTGATAAGCTGCAGTATATTAAATATCTTGGGGGGGGGGTTTAGTTACCCTAATAATTTATACTAGATAAGGAGACCATTTTTTTTGTTATACAAAGTGGGCAGTAGGAGGCGACAAACATCCCTCTCCCTCCAAATATTGTAGATGCCGAAAAGTAAAGTTCCCAAAGTCAGCTCTGGCTGTTGAGGTTGCCGCCTTCTTCCCCTTCTTGCATAGATTCATAGCTAGTCTGTGGTATTGATCTGTGCGCCAGGTAGTGCGAAATTGCTGTGCAGTGAAAAAGGTTGTATTAGATGTGCAAACTGAATGTCTGAAGATATAATAAAACACACACACACGGCTTTTGGAGGGGACTGAATGCTAGCCTCTTGCCTACCGACTATGGGCCCTGGCATTTGAGGGAGCTGCAAGCATTTTGGAAGATATTCTGTTATGTAATGCAAAAAAACATTAACCGCTTCCCGACCGGCGCACGACAGAATGGCACGGACAGGCATAAGGGCGTGTAAATACGTCCCCTTTAAGATGCCGCCGTGCGAGCGCCGGTAAGGACCCCCGTGAGGCCGGTCGCGGGTCCCGCGAACTCGATCGCCACGGGGACATGCGGAAATAAACAGCATCACCCCGTTCTGCCTAGCAACTAGTGACGCCGATCTCTGCTCCCTGTGATTGGAGCAGAGATAAGCATTCACTAGCTGACAGCCCCGGCCCCCCACAGTAAGAAACACACCTCTAGGCACATTTAACCCCTACACTGCCACCTAGTGGTTAACCCCTTCACTGCCATTTACACAGGAATCAATGCATTTAAATAGCATTGATTGCTGTATAAATGACAATGGTCCCAAAAATGTGTCAAAAATGTCCGATGTGTCCCCCATAATGTCGCAGTCACAATAAAAAAAAAAAAAAAAAAAAAAAAAAAAAAAAAAAAAAAAAAAATCGCTGATCCCCGCCATTACTAATAATAAAAAAAAAAAAAATTAATAAAAATATCCCCCCCATCTTGTAAACGCTATAACTTCTGCGCAAACCAATCAATCGCTTATTGCGATTTTTTTAACCAAAAATATGTAGAAGAATATGTATCGGCCTAAACTGAGGGAATTTTTTTTTTTTTTTTTTTTTTTTTTTAATATATTTTTGGGGGATATTTATTATAGCAAAAAATAAGAATGCGTTTTTTTTCAAAATTGTCACTCTTTTGGTTTATAGCGCAAAAAAAAAAAAAAAAAAAAAAAAAAAAAAAAAAAAAAAAAAAAAACACAGGGGCTATCAAATACCACCAAAAGAAAGCTCTATTTGTGGGGGGGGGAAAAAAAAATAAATAAAAAACGTCAAATTTTGTTTGGGAGCCACGTCGCACGACCGCGCAATTGTCAGTTAAAGCGACGCAGTGCCGAATCGCAAAAAGGGGCCTGGTCCTTTGGCTGCAAATTGGTCCGGTCTGAAAGTGGTTAAAGGAGGCCATGATGGTCTCTGCCAGCTTGGGACTCAGTGGACGGATGTGAAAGGAATGCTCATTAATGAGATCTGGAAAGTCCGGGTCTTTCACCCAATAGTTTATTGTGCTCATTAAAGTGGTTGTAAACCCTTACAAAACCACTTGGACCTACAGGTAAGCCTAGATAAAGGCTTACCTGTAGGTCAAAGAAATATATCCTAAACCTACACGTTTAGGAGAAAATTGCCAAAAAAGACAGGCACCGCCGTCAGCGGTGCGCAGGCGCACTGAGTGCGCCGTTCTCAACGGCGATATGCCGCGAGTGGCGGCTCCCGTACGCCGGAGCCGCGAGACCCACCAAGAAGATGGAGGCTCCGTACACAAGGGGACAGCAGTGACATTGCAGGCTCCTGTGTCAGGTAAGTGACACATAATGACTACTATGCGATGCATTGTAGTCCATTATGCTTTACCTTTGCAGGGAAACAAAGAAGAAGTAAACCCATTAGGGTTTACTTCCTCTTTAACACACCTTTGTCGCCTAGCAAACTATTGGGGGATGAGTTTATACTCATGTGTATTGCAAGTTGTGATTTAGGAGAAGGCAAGTCTACCCTGAAAGGTCATATCTCTGAGTCACCAAATCTGGGTAATGATTAGTAAACTAGCTCATGTTAATTAGGTTTCTGGTTACACAGTTTGTATTGTCATCCTGCTGTATATAATTATGTGTCATCTCAAATAAAACAGTTCATGTTGAGCAACCAAAACGAGTATTGCCTTGTTCGTTGTTGAAAGCGGTTGGAATATCTGATATCTATATTCAGACTGGGAGGAAGCAGTATATGACGAAAGCACTCAAGCGGAGTGTGGGACGTTTCGTTACACACTGAACATGGACTCTTATTTGAGATGACACAAATATATACAGCAGGGTGACAATATAAACTGTAACCAGAAACCCAATTAACATGAGCTAGTTTACTAATCATTTACACAGACTTGGCAACTCAGAGATATGACCTTTCAGGATAGACTTGCCGTCTCCTAAATCATAACTTACAATACACATGAGTATAAATACATCCCCCAATAGTTTGCTAGGAGACAAAGGTGTGTTAATGAGCACAATAAACTATTGGGTGAAAGACCCAGGCTTTCCAGATCTCATTAATCGGCATTCCTTTCACATTCATCTGTCCACCAAGTCCCAAGCTGGCAGAGACCATCATGGCCTCCTTAATAATGTCCTTTTGCATTACATAACAGAATATCTTGCCAAATGCTTGTAGCTCCCTCAAATGCCAGGGCCCATAGTTGGTAGGCAAGAGGCTAGCATTCAGTCCCCTCCAAAAGCCTCTTTCCTGGGTGAATCTGTCACAACACATTTTTGGGATATTGTCCAGTTTTGTTAAAGAGGAGGGCCCATCAAAAAAAAAAAAAAATGTTTAAAGTCAGCAGCTACAAATACTGCAGCTGCTGACTTTTAAGAATCGGACACTTACCTGTCCCAGGGTCCAACAATGCGGGGGAACGATGCCCCCCCCCCTCGTTCCCCGCTCTGCTCGCGGCGCCAGCATCCTTACTGTGGGAACCCGGCTGTGGCTTCACAGCCGGGCACCCACTGCGCATGTGCGAGCGGCGCCGCAGATCGTGATACGCCGCACAGTCATCTGGGACCTGTCACGTGTCCCAGATGACTGACTGCTGAGGGGAAGTGACAAATCTAGCCCTGGCTGAGTAAGAGGCAGATTTCGTGGGACCACCTAGCAACAGGGAGAAATAGGTAAGTGAATTATTTTTTTTTTTTTTATCCAATTTTTTTGTTTTGTCACATTTAATGTCAATTCAAATACTGTTGTCATTTTGGTGGAAACACCACTTTAAATCTATTTTAGTGTTCAAGATGTATAAAATTCACTGCCATTGATCGGTTTGACGTCTGTAGGGGGAATGAATAATTAAAAACATACATACCAGTAACTAGCCAAAGCAATGGAGATTATGTTTTTTTGGCTATTTGTAGGTGTCGGCAGCCATCAGTGATGATCTGCACTGCGATTATGGCTTAACATATATTCAAATAAGCAATGCCCTCCCTTCTTGTGTGCATTCAGACAGGAAACCACAGAAAGCAGAATGACCATCTGCCAAAACCCCCCAGTGCCTTCCTTGTTTTCAGTCCTGGTCTGGAAGCACGATGTGCTCTGCACTGTACTGTGCAGACAAGTTCATTTCAAATAAAACACTGATATTGGTTAAGGAAACATCAATTTTTTTTCCAGTAGATTAAAAAAAAATCAGAGACATTGCTGACAACCTACCTGCAATACACAAGAGCCCAACCGAGGCCCAGCAGAGGAAGTATGCCCAACCATAGCTGTAGGAACTGCTCAGGATGTCAAGATGCTCTTCCCATGTGTACACCACCAATGCAATAAAAAGGAAGATCGCTGAAAAAAAATAAATAAAGAAAAATGTATATTATATAATCTCACTAGAGGGGGATCCAGTCTTAATGGCATCTTTATACCTCGGCTTAAAATGTTCCCGCCAGGGCTATAGGTCAATGACGAATGGGAGTCTTGTTGTTCTGGGAGGACGTCAAATGATGTCGTTCCAGAACGCACCTCTCGCGGGGCCACACAGCGGCACGATCGGTCACCTCACCGGCTGTGTCCAGCAGACACAGCCGATCACTGTACTGGCCTGCTGCCAGTACCATGGTGACCAATCACATGACAGCTGTAAACAATAACTGGCTTCCTTTTCATGAGAAGAAAAAGAAGAAAAAGAAGAAGAAAAAAAGAAAAAAAGAAGAAAAAGAGAAGAAAAAAAGAAAAAAGAAAAAGAAGAAAAAAAAAGAAAAAAAGAAGAAAAAGAAGAAGAAAAAGAAGAAAAAGAAGAAAAAGAAGACCAAATTAACCAGTTTCATTCACTAAAAATGGTTGCCTATACCAATAAAAATTCACTGGTATAAGCAATCAGAATATGAAAAAAATAAAACGTTTGGGGATATTTATACTGTCCTCCCATTTTTGGCCCTCAAGAAATGAGATCATTGAGGCTGTCATGAGTATGGATAGATTTTCCGATATACCATAGTTTGTGAACTCTAACTTTCCTATATAAAATACATGGATTTGTGTTATTTTCACCAAAAACTCAGAATACATTTTGACCTAAATTTATAAAAAAAGATTTATGACCGAAAATAAAACAAGGTTTCTTTTCAAAATTGTCTTTTTTCTTCATATATTTAGCAAAGTATATACAACCCAGTGGTGATTAACCACTTCAGCCCCGGACCATTTGGCAGCCAAAGTGACAGGTACTCTTTTTTTTGAAAAAATTGGGGTCTATTAGACCCTAGATCTTTCCTCTGCCCTCAAAGCATCTGACCACACCAAGATTGGTGTGATAAAATGCTTTCCCAATTTCCCAATGCCGCGGTTTATATCCGGGAGGGGGGACATTCCCTCCCACTGCTTGTAAAAGCAGTCTAGAGGCTAATTACCCGCTAGAATTGCTTTTACATGAAAGCCGATCACTGGCTGAAAAGAATGATACCAAGATGATACCTAAACCTGCAGGCATCATTCTGGTATAACCATTCAAAATCCAGCAACATACTGGACATATATTGTAATCTTTTTTTTTTCATGCAGCCTCTTGGCTGAACGAAAAAAAGAGATTGATTGGTGGGTGTGCCCACCATTAGAATACCTCCCTTCATCCACCCACTTCTAATGATGGGCATACATGCACCATTTATATATGCCGATGCATGGGGGCATCCTCCCGCAAAAGTTATGCCGTACACACGGTCGCAATTTCGACCGTATGTACGTGGCATTAGGAGCCAATCGCTCCTCCCCCCCCCGGCGGCCCCCATGCTTCGGCATATATGCTCTTTTTTTTAACTGTGGTGGTGAAATCACCTCCTACAGCGTTGGAGTCGCGGCTTTATGTATCGTGGGAGCAAGCGCTGTTGCTGTCAAGATAAATAAATCCACGTTGCAACTGAATGGCGCACCTGAAAACAAAAAAAATGCTTAACACTGAAACACAGTAAACAAAATTACATACCTGAAAAGCAAGCATGATAAAACATAATAAAACATTGCAGAATAGAATGGAGTAAAAAAAGAGCAACAATAGAGAGAGAATAGAGAGAGAGAACAATAAAACGACAACTATTTTAGTTTTTTTTAGTTTTTTGAGATTCACAGGTAAAAAAGCTCCTGACTTAGCGACTGAATCAAAACGCTACCACAAAAAAAATGTTAGCGATCGCAGGGATCAGGCCTGACTCTGCGAACGCTGCAGTTATGTGTGCTTAGTGTTTTGTAAGTGACAGTGATCGATCGATACTGCACTTGGGTGGGCTGGGCTGGGCGGAGGGGGAAAACGCAGGTGCTAGCAGGTATCTGGGCTGATCCCGCTAACAATGCGTTTTTTTGGAACCCTAAACTGCTGGGACGCTAGTATAGATCTGATCAGATCAGATATTGATCTGTTCAGATACTGTGCCACTAAGGGAGGTGTATGCTTTGCGCGTGGGTGTTTGCGGTACTGGCACTAACCTGGGGCAACGCAGACCTTATTTGACCCTAAAACCTAATTGATATCACCCGCCGGGCGATCAGGGGGTTAAAACGTTATTGGGTAATAAATGGCGGGTGCCCTGACAGTATAAAAAACAAACTATCTAACCAGCGTCACCCGTAACAGTAATACAAAAAAAAAAAAAAACTGGCTACCTAGCGGCACCAGTGACACTAATGCAGCGATCAGAAAAACAATCGCTTAGTGACACTGGCAAAAGGGGGTGAAAGGGTTAACTAGGGGCAATCAGGGGGTTAAACCTTTATTAGGTAATATATGGGGGTACCTGACGCTATATAAAAACCTGACGGGGAACCTAAATAACTAACTGGCTAACCAGCGTCACCAGTGACATTTATACGGTGATCACTGGTGAAAGGGTTAACTCTAGGGGCAATCAGGGGGTTAAAACCTTTGTTTAGGTTGTAATATGGGGGTACCTGACCTATAAACCTATTTATGAACCTATATAAACATGGCGGTTAAAATAAAAAAAAAAATGGTTACCTAGCGACACTAATGCAGCGATCAGAAAAACGATCGCTTAGTGACACTGGCAAAAGGGGGTGAAGGGGTTAACTAGGGGCAATCAGGGGGTTAAACCTTTATTAGGGGGGGGGGGTAGGGGGCTACCTTGGACCTAAAACTAACTGCCCTGACAGTTATTACAGTCACACTGACACTAAATGCAGTGATCAGTAAATAAATGATCACTGCAATTAGTGACACTGTGACTGGGGGGGCAGGGGGTGATCTAGGGGGTGATCAGGTGGGTGGATTGTGTGCCTATGTGTACTGGTGTCAGTGTACTGTTTGTGCACTAACCTGTACATGTTCTCTCCTCGGCGTTCCGGTCACATAGACCGGCGCACCGAGCGTGACATCACTTCCGCCTTCCTGTCTATACAATAGACAGGAAGGGGAAGCTTTTCATTCGCCAGGAGCGATCGCGAGGGGGTGGCCAGAAACCACTGGCCGTCCCCTCGTCCCGGATCGCTCCTGAAGCGATGCCGACCGTCCCCGCCGGCGGAGGGGGTTCCGATCTGACACCCCACCCGCCGGAAGAATGTCACGTACAGGTACGTGATTCTGCCTGTACGTGCCATTCTGCCGACGTATATATACATGGGGCGGTCGTCAAGTGGTTAAATACCAAAAAAGGAAAGTTCATTTGTGTGGAGGGGAAAAAAATAAATAAAATTGGTTAGGGTACAGTGCTGCATGACCGTGCAATTGTCAAAGTGCGACAGTTGCAGAAACCTGGCCTGAGGAAGGGGGTAAAAGTGCCCGGTATTGCTGCAGCCTCTAACAGCTCTGTGTGGAAGGCATGATTTTAGTGTTCATTTACACAGATTACACATACTACAGCCATCCCCCACACAGTACACCAAGCACCACTGTCTGTACCAGTGTCCCATCAAAAAAAATTGAAAGTGCCCCCATCCCACCGGCAAAGGTGAATGCACACTTTGGTCCCATATGCATATGTAAGACGCCACACACACACACACACACACACACACACACACACACACACACACGGTGTCGGTGCGAATGTCAGAGTGAGAGCAATAATTCTAGCACCAGGCCACCTGTGTAACTTTTAACTGGTGACCCAGTTTGGCGCCATTTCACAAGCGTGCGCAGTATGTTTGGCATCTACTTATTTAGGCACAACACCATATTTTTTATTTTACAAAAAAAAAAAAAAAAAGACATTAAATCTGTGTGTGCATGCATAGAAATTCATTAAAGTGCAATTATGTGTTAGTGGGTAAAATTGCGTTTGAAAAAAAAATGCTGCGCAAATACAGCGTGACAAAAAAAAAAAAAAAAAAAAAAAAAAAAAGTTTATATGGGTACAGTGTTGCAGGGGAAGGGGGAAGTGATTGTAGTCCTATAAGAATGACAATGCTGCTCCTTCATAGCTACAGTACAGTGAGTGTGCGCCGTCACCTTACCACCTTAGCTAGCTCTGGAAGGTGGTTAACTTCCTGACCAGGCCATTTTTTACGGCACTCCATTACTTTGACAATTGCGCGGTCGTGCGACGCTGTACCCAAAATAAAATTGATGTCCTTTTCCCACAAATAAAGCTTTTTGGTGGCATTTGATCACCTCTGGTTTTTATTTTTTGCGCTATAAACAAAAAAGACCAATCTTTTAGACAAAAAAATAAATACCCACACAAAATATTTTACTTTCTGCTAAAAACACACAACAAAAACATTTCATCAATTTAGACCAATATGTATTCTGCTACAGATTTTTGGAAAAAATAAATAAACAAAAAAAAACAATAAGCGTTTGATTGTAGATACTAAACTATGGGATATTTTTATGGAATTATTTTTACTGGTAATGGCAGCGATCAGCGACTTTTAGCGGGACTGCAACATTTCTTCAGACAAAGCGGATACCAACTGCCACTTTTGAAATTTTTTGGTGAACCAGGGACACCAATTCAGTGATCAGTGCTAAAAATAATGCACCGTCGCTGTACTAATGACACGGGTGGGAAAAGGGTTAAATGTGTTCCAAGGGAGTGCATTTACTGTAGGAAGGCATACATAGGAAGACCGCCGGTGTCCTATCATAATGTGTCCCCCCCATCAGAAAGTGTCCGCTGTGTTCTGCCCATGCGCAGGACACCCAGATTCCGAAAATAGCTGAAGATGAACGGCGCCTGCGTCGCGAGTCCAGGTTCAAGCCCCACCATCCAAGTGGGCATAGAGTTAGAATATAAAAGAGCCAAGCGCATCGAGGTCCGTGCCCGAAGCGTGGCGAGCGAAGCGAGCCTGCGAGGGGCCCTCTAAGTTTGTGTAGCCCTATGTCCACTTGGATGGTGGGGCTTACACCTCGACTCACAGCGCAGGCGCCGTTCATCTTCGGAGATTTTCCGAAACTCATTCAGCTCCGTACTGCGCATGCGCAGTAGCGGCCGGACACTTTAGGATAGCCGGACTATTCGTGACAGAACACCGGAACAAATAGTCAGGTCCCAGTGGATTTGCTCCTGCTGTGTCCAATCACGTACTAGTATGTCATCTGGTACAGAGCGGCCGCCCTGCCGCAGTATTATGTGCGTAGGGCAGTCGCTAAGTGGTTAAGACAGGAAGTGTCCCTCTCCTCCAAATATATATATATATATATATATATATATATATATATATATATATATATATATATATATATATATAATTATATATATATATATATATATATATATATATATATATATCCCCCCCCCCCCCCCCCCCCCCAACTGTGATCTGACTGCCTGTTAGAGGGTGGCTACATTCGTTCTCCATGGTCCCACTGTATAAAGGAACATAGCCACCCTCTTATACTCCCAAGATGGACTAGGGACTAGACATGTGCAATTCGTTTCGTTCCAAACTCGTTTTTTCATTACAATTCAGCATATTCGTTCATTCGGAAACCATCCGAATACATGAAAGACAGGTTAAAATTATTTGGAAAACAACATTTTCTAAAAAAAAAAAAAAAAAAAGAAGGAAGAATCCCAAAAACGCAAGAACGAAAATCATTTGGATAATTTCTATAATATTAAAATTTATTAACCATTGTTTTTTTTAATAAATAATAAAAACTATAATAGTTATAAACTATTATTTTTTATAGGTATTGGAACTTACTTTCAAAATCTGGCTGTTAGTGAACGAATACCAATTTATCTGAAATAACGGAATACTATAAAATATTATTTTGGGAGAATAAGGATCTTGTTTTACACTCACTGCAAGTACTTGTTTTCGAAAGAAGTTACACTTTAAAGCAGTTGTATACCCGTTTTTTGGTCGGGTTTTTTTTTTTAAACTACCTGCAAGACAAATCATAATGAGCTAGTATGACTAGCATACTAGCTCATTATGCATCACTTACCTTAGATCGGGGCCCCCGGAGCCGTCCTCTTCTCCCCCTCCAGCCGCAGCCATCTCTCCACACATACCCTTCCGGGTATCGCCGCTCCGGCCAATCACAGCCCCGCTGCGGCGCTACGATAGGCCAGAGCAGCGAAGACTAGGCTCCGCATGCGCGCGGGACACTTCAACTGCGGCGAGCCGTAGTTGTGAATGGGGATTAACCCTGTAAATGCACAGTTGTCTACGGCGCGCATGCGCAACGTTGTAAAACGTTCTTTGCAAATATCTCCTAAACCGTGCAGGTTTAGGAGATATTTCTTGTACCTACAGGTAAGCCTTAATCTAGGCTTACCTGTAGGTGCAAGTTGAAATTAAGGGTATATATTATTATTATTATTATTATTATTATTATTATTATGTTTCAGTACCCCAAAGATCTGGGTTGCCCTTACAGAAAGAGTGGCCACAGCTCCCATAGCGATGCTCTGTCCTGCTCTACCCTATAACCATGTCTGCTTTTCTATCTTGCTGTTCCTCGGGGGGCGGGCTCTTACCTGATATGCTGTCCAGAATACAAGCTGTAAGGGAGGCTGTGGAGCCTCCCATGTCACCATTGTAAAATGTAACGCAGGAAGACACCATCGCAAACTGGAGCATAATGCTGGACAAGAGGATAAAGGTGCGGGTGACCTCAATGTACGCTGCAAGGGAAACACAAAATTTCAGTGAAGGGGAATGGAGTAAATATGACAAAAGACACATTGCAAGTGAATAAAAATGATGCAAAAGAAAATACTGCAAGTAAGCTTTTAAAATTCTTGATTGTTAGTACTTTCAACCTGCAATTATTTTTTTTATTTTAATTTATTTTTTTTTTTTTTTTTTTAAGATGGTGATCTATGTATAGCAGATAGACCTAAACACACATCTTACCTTTCCCATTGATTTTAAGGCATGTGTTATTGATACATCTTTGCCAAATGCCTTCATGGAGGAGTTCTGGCCCATTATCCCTCAGCCAATAGGTGTCAACGAGGGCTACGATATTCATAATGAAGCTCAGACAGGAGCAGATGAGCCCGAGAAGGTTGCCACACAACATCTTCTTTGGGGAGATCCTGAAGGCCAGCTATGAACTGTTGTAGGAAGGCTTCAGTGATGTGACCTCTCATAAAAGAAGAAGATCACAGGTTACAGTACAAAGTATTGCCCCCCTCCGCACCAAATGCAATTAGATATTTGTCAAGCTCATTCAAAAAGGCATCTACCCGATAAACAAGTTTAGTGTATAAGCTACTCCTTCAGTAGACCCGTTCCTGAGTAGCATGGTGGTCCGAATTAAGAAATGGAACTAAAACTGCAACTGTTGGTCAACCAATACAATTTCTTATTCTTCTCTTAGCTAGTGAAAGCTGACACTTGATTGGCTACTAAATATTTGCCAGGTTACCCAAGGCACCTACAGGCCTTACAAGTGTATTCACCGGATATACCAGTTTAGTGTAGAACTATACTACTCCTTCAGTAGACCCTTTTCCTGAATAGTAGACGAAGAAATGGAACTAAACTGCAACTGTTGGCCAACCAATTCAATTTTTTATTGGAACCATTTCTTCATTGACTGGTGGCTTGCCCAACTACCTCTTAATTCAGAACATGCTATTCAGGAAAGTCTCCTGAAGCCAACGAAAGTTGACACTCGATTGGCTACTATCAGAAGCAGCTCCAGTATATGTAGGGCTACTCCTGTAGGAGCTGCAGAAATGATTGCCCAGGTCTTCCAAACTTCAGCCCCGTAGCCAGGCACACAACAGGCTCACTCTCTTTCTCCAAAGACCAGTCTAGGCGATATTGTTTTTGTTGTTTATTTTTGGAGAACTCCAAAGATACAAACTATGTACAACTGAGGGCTTGGTTTTCCTTTAGGACAAGCCATGATGAAGTCCGGGCTTGTAACAAACATATTTCAGCTTTAGCAATAGTAGAGCCGTTAAAGAAAAGTCCCTTTAAAAGTAGAAATGTGTCTGGACAGAGCTTTTCAGGACACCAGCCAGTGTCCCCTTTAATAGTCCCATAGCTGACCAACTAGAGCACATGGTCCCCAAGATCTTTCATGGTCTTTACACACAAGGCCTATAGACAGATGGAGCCCCCCTTCCAATTGATTCTCTCCAGTGATACCAGACAGATCTATGGTAAACAGCTCCTTCCCAGCACCCGGCTCTTAGCGTTCCACCCTCAGGCCTCCACAAGCTTGTGCCTGAGAGGACAGAGTTGCCCCCTTAGGCTGGGCTCCTCCACTCTGGGACAAGAGCCAGAGCTATATGTGCTCCCAGAATAAATAAATAAATACAGTCTACCAGCATGCTTTCAGAACCTGCCTCTTTGGGATAGGCTGGGGCTGTATTAATATTTATGCTACCATCTGCATAGCTTCACACCTATCATCCAGAAACGTCTTATGTTGCCTGGATACAGAGGGAGCTATCCAGCAGACTGGTAAGAGCAGAATACAACACAGATCAGACCTAACTAAACAATTACAGATCACTGTATACAGCGAGCCAAAATATGCTTTTACACTAAAGAGGAAGCTCTGCTTGTCTGATTAACACCCCCCTTCCAGTGCACTAAAATAATTAATATATACACATACATACATACATACACATACCCCTTTACATCAGGGTCCCCAGAGAGCCCCCCCCCCCCTTTACATCAGGGTCCCCACCCAGAGAGCCCCCCCCTTACATCAGGGTCCCCAGAGAGCCCCCCCTTTACATCAGGGTCCCCACCCAGAGAGCCCCCCCCTTACATCAGGGTCCCCACCCAGAGAGCCCCTCCCCCTTACATCAGGGTCCCCACCCAGAGAGCCCCTCCCCCCTTACATCAGGGTCCCCACCCAGAGAGCCCCCCCCCTTACATCAGGGTCCCCACCCAGAGAGCCCCTCCCCCCCTTACCTCAGGGTCCCCACCCAGAGAGCCCCTCCCCCCCTTACATCAGGGTCCCCACCCAGAGAGCCCCTCCCCCCCTTACATCAGGGTCCCTACCCAGAGAGCCCCTCCCCCCCTTACATCAGGGTCCCCACCCAGAGAGCCCCCCCTTACATCAGGGTCCCCACCCAGAGAGCCCCCCCCTTACATCAGGGTCCCCACCCAGAGAGCCCCCCCCTTACATCAGGGTCCCCAGAGAGCCCCCCCCTTACATCAGGGTCCCCACCCAGAGAGCCCCCCCTTTACATCCGGGTCCTCAGAGAGCCCCCCCCTTTACATCAGGGTCCCCACCCAGAGAGCCCCCCCTTTACATCCGGGTCCCCAGAGAGCCCCCCCCTTTACATCAGGGTCCCCACCCAGAGAGCCCCCCCTTACATCAGGGTCCCCAGAGAGCCCCCCCCTTTACATCAGGGTCCCCACCCAGAGAGCCCCCCCCTTTACATCAGGGTCCCCACCCAGAGAGCCCCCCCCTTTACATCAGGGTCCCCACCCAGAGAGCCCCCCCCTTTACATCAGGGTCCCCAGAGAGCCCCCCCCTTTACATCAGGGTCCCCACCCAGAGAGCCCCCCCTTTACATCAGGGTCCCCACCCAGAGAGCCCCCCCCCTTTACATCAGGGTCCCCACCCAGAGAGCCCCCCCCTTACATCAGGGTCCCCACCCAGAGAGCCCCCCCCTTACATTAGGGTCCCCAGAGAGCGTCCCCCCCTTACATCAGGGTCCCCAGAGAGCCTCCCCCCCTTACATCAGGGTCCCCAGAGAGCCTCCCCCTTACATCAGGGTCTGTGTAATATATACGTTTAAAACTAGTTACCTATGCAGGTGGTGGATCCCAAAATAGCCACCGAAATCAATATAAAAATACACACCAGCAGGTAAAAATAGTTATCTATGCAAATAACCAGTTGGATCCCAAAATAACCACCAAAATCTATATAAAACAAAGGGGGTTATATCGCAGGTACCATACACTTACATTCAATAAATGAGCAACCCCAGGCATCCCTTATAGTTACCAACCTGCACCATGCAGTGCAAATAGGGAAATGAACACTCAGGTCCAACTAGCTTCATATATACAACACATGAGACACTGAGGAGGTGTTACCACTTGTTAACACTTTCCTATAGCACACTATTGCTTATAAAATGGGAGTTCTAAAGCCCCATACACGCTGTTAGATTTTTCTGCAGATTTTTGTCTTCAGACTTATCAAAACCATATAATATGAGGTCAAACCTTAAAGTGGAGGACCACCCTAGAAAAAAAATAAAATAAAAATAAATAAAATTGCATAAAAATGTTCCTAAAAATTTGGAGGAAAAAAATATTTTTTTTAACTTACCAGAAATGGCTGTTGCTAGGCAGATCATCCTAATCTGCCTCTTCCTATTCCACGGTGATCTTCAGTCTTCTCCTTCTCGCGTCGTCTTCTAGTGAATGGGACGCAGTGTGTTCTGGGAACTGTGTGTGTCCCACAACACAGCGCGCCCCATTCACAAAGCGCATGCGCACTAGGAAATGGGCAGTGAAGCCGCAAGGCTCCACTGCCTGTTTCCATTAGTTGGAATGGTGGCGCCGGGACCCGAGAGCCGAGAGACGGTCGGCCTCAGGTGGCCGACATCGCGGGCACCCAGCACAGGTAAGTGTGCTTATTAAAAGTCAGCAGCTACAGTGTAGCTGCTGACTTTTACATTTTTTTTCATGGCTGACCCTCCCCTTTAAGAGTTCCACGTTGTATGCAGTCAGGCAGGCCCTTGCACTACATGGTTTTGGTAAATCTGAAGACAAAAATCTGTAGAAAATCGAATAGTGTGTATGGGGTCTTAGTTCTTATATATTGCAATACAGGTTCAAGCCGGCCAACTGCATAAAAAGTATCTCTCTCTGGTCAGTCCCTACTCTATCTTGCAAAGGGGAGAGATGCCTGAAGTTGCTAATTTACTGGCTGTAAGTACAGCCACCCAGGCGCTTTCACACAAACTCTTGGTACATTTGCAATTCCTATGCTTGACCAACCCCCCACTCATAATTTTTCCTGGGCTTTTCTCTCCCACCTGCAGACACTGAGTAGACGGGAGGGAGACCAGAGAACACCCATTTACTGATCTCCCCTCCCAAACTCGCTCATCCATGTCTTTATGGACCTTGCTTTGAGCACTGGTGCGAAGTCATGTTGGAACAGGAAGGGGTCATCCCCAAACTGTTCCCACAAAGCTGGCAGAATGAAATTATTCAAAATGTCCTGGTATGCTGGCACCCTAAGAGTTCCCTTCACTAGAACTAAGGAGTCAAGCCCAACCCCTGAAAAACAACCCCCACACCATAATCCTCCCCTCCACCAAATGATTTGGACCAGTTTGCAAAGCTCCATAAAGACATGGATGAGCGAGTTTGGGGTGGAGGAACTTGACTGGCCTTCACAAACCGGATAGAACACCTTTGGGATGAATTAGAGGGGGAGACAGCGAGCCAGGCCTTCTCATCCAACATCAGTGCCTGACTTCACAAATGCGCTTCTGGAAGAATGGTCAAACATTCCCATAGACACACTCCTAAACCTTGTGAACAGCCTTCCCAGAAGAGTTGAAGCTGTTATAGCTGCAAAGGGTGGGCCAACTCAATGTTGAACCCTACGGACTAAGCCCCCGTACACACGGTCGGAAATTCCGACCATAAAATCCGTCAGATTTTATCCAACACTGGACAAAGTTGTCGGAAAATACGATCATTCTGAACGTGGTGACGTTCGTTGCGTGCGACGGAACTATGTAGAGGCTAGTAGCTTTAGTCTCCTAATTTGATCTGAGCATGCGTGGCACTTTGTCCGTCGGAATTCTCTACACACGATCGGAAAAAGTCCGATCGGATTTTGTTGTCGGAATATTTGAGAGCAGGATCTCAAATTTTTTCCATCGGAAATTCCGACGGAAAAAGTCAGATGAAGCCCAAACACGGGCGGATTTTCTGACAACATGGTCCGATTGGACATTTTCCGTCTGAATTTCCGACCGTGTGTACTGGGAATAATACTGGGATGCCATTAAAGTTCATGTGCATGTAAAGGCAGGCATCCCAATACTTTTAGCAATATAGTGTATGTCAATGGAAAGAGAAAAACAAAAACCATCAAAAATGCAAAAACAGAAATGCAATCAAAAAGGCCAATATACAAAAAAAATAGCATAAATATTGAGTTGGCGGCTATAACAATCCCCCCTCTTCTAGGAAGGCTTTCCACAATATTTTAGATTGTATCTGTAGGATTGTGTGCCCATTCAACCAAAAGAGCATTATTTGTGAGGTCAGGTACTGGTTTGGGATGAGAAGACCTGGCTTTCGAACAGCATTTCAATTCATCCCAAAGGTGTTCGGTAGGGTTGAGGTCAGAGCTCTGAGCGGGACATCTGAGTTCCTCTACACCGATGGTCTCCAAACTGTGGCCCTTAGCTTGCCTTTATCTGGCCCTTGGAGCACTATTCCACCAACTGACACCAATGATGGGACACCATTCCTCCTGCTGACCCCATCAATGGCACCATTCTTCCCATTGATGCCAACAATGGGGACTTATTCCACCCATTAAAGCCAATGATGGGTAATTGTTTATGTCAACTATTGCCGGGGCATTTTCAGCTCCCACCGGTCGCAGACCAGCTCCACCTAAAGCCTGAAGGACAGTAAACTGGCCCTTTGCTTAGAAAGATTGGAGACCTCTGCTCTGTACCAAACACATCAAATCATGTCTTTTTGGAGCTGGCTGGGGGAGGCCAACCTAGTGATGCCCCGTCAATGAACGGTGCTCAGAGAGGTAGGAGAACTCTGGACTTCGGTAGTGATGGAGCGGCTTGAAGGAGAAGTGGGAATCCGGGGCATTGGCAGTCCATTGAAGTGGAGATGAGACAGATGCTCCGTCTCATCCATGTGGTAGTATAGCAGAGACCCACAATAGAAGCATGTTGCCCAAGGGGTAAGGTTCATGCCCCTCCAATGGCATGAAAGTCATATGACTCATAATTTGTCTGGTTCTGTATCCTGCAGTGGGCAAATCCTGCAATGGGTGGCGCATGAGGCCTGTGTCCAGCACTGAAACAGGCTTTTTCAATGAAAAGTACGTCTTGTAGCATAGTATCAGCAGACTCATAGCCTACCACATGGAGATCTGGGCAGCTTCCGGGTTTCGGATGTTACATATGGTCCTTATCAACATTGTAGCCAATCTGGTGACAGTGCCTGACACAGGAGCCAATCCGATGCACAGCAGGGAAGTCACATACCAAGTCTCTGGGCATGGGCAGGGCTGGGCATGTTCTATAAAATTAACAGCCATGGTCTCTTAAGAGGTGGTCTTAAGGTGCATGAGCTGGGCGTATCCTGCCGACTACGCCAATTTTGTGGGCAGGGTTATCTGTGCCTGTGCACGTGGGTGTACCTCTCAGCTGGAGCGCACTCAACAATGCCTGGGACCAGACGGAGACAGCGGTCACATGAAGAATCTAACATTAGGGCAGTCCCCCAACTTAGAGATGAGCCTTCTCTGTGTGCAATAATTAAGTGTACAGAAGTCCTGTGCAAGTGTCTGGTCCTATGTCACTACATACTGTAACTGATATATGCTACATTCCCAGGGACGCGCTGGACCCTGTGCCCTCTTCACCAGTTCAACGTACCTCTGTTACCTCACTCCCAGTAACAGAATGGAGTCCTGCCGAGCACATAGAGCGGACCTCATGCATGCTCCTTCCTTCCCATACCTAGTGACCATGGGCGTCCGCAGGTAGGGGCAAGGGGGGTCAAGTGCCCCCCCCCCCCCCCGGCAGGGCTGGTGCACAATCAGTCGGGGGCACTGTGCTGCATGTCCCAGGGCCGGGACTCACATACACAACATGGAGTGTCAGAGATTGATGGTGTTTGCAGCCCCTGAGCTGGGGGGAGGCAGCGCGGCCAGAGGCAGGGAATACAAAGCTGTCTCGCAGTTTGCCTGTTACCTTTCACCTGCTGCCTGGACAGCATCTGATAATGCTCAGCACGACCAGATCACTGATGATTTCTCTCCCCTCCTCCTCGGCTTGGACTGCCGGCTGTGTGTGCTCTGCCTGGACATGTGTGAGAGACCCAGCGCTCCCTTCTAGATAGAGGTCCCAAGAACACCCACCGCATGGGGCCCCAACCTCATCTGAGCTTCTTGGCATGTTCAGCTGTTGGAGCCTTCCATCTGCGGGTTAGTAATCCATTTAATTCTCTCTAATGTCATCTGAAGCTTGCAATATAGAAAAGTAGATTGGAGGGGAGTTCTCCATACTAATGATTGTGTGTGTAATGTATCTGTGTGTATGGGGGGTGTAAGGTATCTGGGTGTATCTGTACTATGTCTGTGGTCTCTGACCGTGATAATGACAGTCGAAAAGGGGCGGAGCATGGGTGACTTTAAAATGATGCCCCCCCCCCCCCCTGAAAAAAGTTCTGCGGACGCCCCATGCTAGGGACCAGGCCTTAGATCTCCGAACTCCGACCACTAGGGAGGGAGCCCGATAATGACCCCCCCCCCCTTACTACAAGAGGACCTGTCACATTACCATGTACCACGCCTGATGACTGGTTGCTTTGTGTTTTGACCTAGTGCTTTATTTACCCCCTTAGAAATGGTGTTTCCCTTCTCTTGCCTTGCCAAGTAGACCTTGTGGTAACAGTGTTGCTTCCAGATTGAAGTTATTTTGATACGACAGAACCCACGTGTACCCCTTCAGACCAGGCTCCTAACCGTTAATGGAACTGTTACTGAACATATTGTGGCATACATTTCAATACAATGTCTTTCCCCTAACCCTATAACTATTGTAGTGTGGCTGCCCAGGCATACTTCTGAGGCGAGAGTCCATTATGGCATTGTCCATGGCTTGGATGTCTCTGAGAGTCCCAGTACCTTCAAGTGGACTGTAAGGTGCAGCAGTCCTGATCTACCAAACACCAACCGGTTCAACTTGCAGGTCCTTCTGGAACTCACGGACCTCAGCCTTCCCTCTTTTTATAGCACAGGTGGACCGGCTAGGACCAAAAGCCGGTCCACAAAAGCGGGAACTGACCTTGCAACAGTGAACCCTCCCTTTCCTCTAGTCTGGGCCAGCCGTTATCCAACTACGACTCAACACAGTTCAACCTGCCTACATGTTGTTTTTTAAGACCCCTTTCACACTGAAGCGCTGCTAAAACAGACGCCAAAGTGCTGGTCGTTTTTGCGGTGTTTTAGCGACGCTTTTCAGGTAACTTTTCTTCTTAAGGTCATGTGACATGATATTAAAATGAACCAAAAAAAGACCAGTTTTGTGGAGCTTTCGAATTGCTTTTAAGGCACTTTGGAAGCGCTACCCATTCATTTCAATGGGCAGGTGCATTTTTGGACTGCTTTTTACAGCACTCCAAACATGCTGCTTGCAGGACTTTCTGCCACCCCCGCAAGCGCACTACCCCAGTGTGAAAGCACCCATTCAAAGAAATGGGGGGCAGTTTTCAGACGCTATTTTTTAGCGCTAAACGCCTGAAAACTTCCTCAGTCTAAAAGAACAAGCTCTCCAATAGAACGTATCAGTTTCAGGGATTAAAACAAACCACTTGACAATGGCAGTTTGCTTAAAATGTGCTTTTTATTTATATAAAACCTTTATCCCAAAAGAGAAAAAAAAAAAACTCTTTGCTCTAACTCCTTGTGTAATTGTAGTGTGAGCTGTAGTTTGGCTTCAGTTTGTTAGTGTATCCAAATCTGCTAGTCCATCTAACACCCCCCCCCCCCCCCCCCCCCCCCCCAGACTGACAATGCTGCTGTGCTTCCTGTTCTCATTCATCCAGAGTGATGTCTCATTAATACAGGTGATGTGTTATTGCCCAGATCACCAGGTGAAAAAAAATATATATATCTTAAAAAAAATAAAAAAGGGAAAAGAAAATAAATGCAGCCACCACATCTAAGGATTGGTAAGCTACAATATATGACATTGTTGGTTTTTAGGTTTACCCTACTTTCACAGCCTCTCGCACCTGCAGTGAAGGCTGGCATTAGTTTGCTGCCCCCCCTCCAAAATATTTAACACCAGCCGCCACTGACTGGAGGTCCCCAAGGAATTGCCTTAATGTGGCAGGGATTTCCTCACTTCCTGTTTGGCTATGGGACAGGAAGTGAAGGGAAATAATAAATAAATATTTCAGCCTTTTCACCTTGGGTGGTAAAGGACCTCGTCCTGGCTCCCAATGGTCAAGACCATTGGCATTATAGGGGCTGGGAAGGTGTTGAAAAAGTGGAAATCTGAGAATGGTACGGCTGGTGGTGTTGCAGGGAAAAGTGGAATGAGGGGTGGTGCTGTAGAGAAGGAAAGTAGTGGATAAGGTGTGTGTGTGTGTGTGTGTGTGTGTGTGTGTGTGTGTGTGTGTGTGTGTGTGTGTGTGGGAGTTGCATGGAATGGAGCTAATGGGTGGAGGGAGAAATATATTGGGATAGGGAACTGAGCTCTTTATTAAATGGATGGGGGGGGGGATCTAGCAGATGAATGGAGAGGGTGGGGTGCATTGGGGCAGGTAATGGAGCTCCAGTTGGATGGATAGGAAGGCTGAGAAGAGCAAATATATTGGATGGAGGCATTGAGCTGGTGGGTTTTGTGGGAGAGGTGAAGTTCTCGTAAGATTGATGGGTGTATTGGAATAAGGGCAAAAGCACGAAGGAGAAGGGGGGGGGGGCGCTATTGGGATAGGGAAAATAAAAAGCTGTAGTTGCACAAAAGGGAAGGGGGAGTGGTGTTGCGATGGAAGATGGAGCGCCAATGGGATTGAGTGCAGGGGTATTTGTATTGGGATAGGGATAAAGCTCTAGTGCAGTGTTTCTCAGCTCCAGTCCTCAAGGCGCCCTAACAGGTCATGTTTTCAGGATTTCCCTCAGATGAATTGGCTGTGGTAATTACTAAAGGCAGTGAAAACTGATCAAATCACCTGTGCAAAATGATGGAAAGCCTGAAAACATGACCTGTTGGGGCGCCTTGAGGACTGGAGTTGAGAAACACTGCTCTAGTGAATGGATAAGGAGAAGTATTGAGGTAGATAACGAAGCGCTAGTGGGATGCGCCCCGATGATTTGTGGGGTAATACTGAAGAAGCAGGATAGGTGGAGGAAGCACAGATCCACATAATGAAGCAGGTAGATCCTTGTAGTACAGATCCTCAGGTACAGCTTCCTCTCCAGCAAGGAGAACAGTGAGCAGTAGAGGTGTTTTTTTTTACCAAATGTGATTTGTGTCATCATTGAAAGCTGGTGAACCCATGTTTTCTTACAAATTCTTGGCAAGGAGATCAAGCTACTCCCAACCAGGGGTTTTGAGCATTAAACCTTGTGTGCCCTTGCTCTTCCAGTCATAATAAATACAATAAAATATCATTAAAATAAAAAAAAATAAAAAAATGGAGGTAGTGGGGTGCTTACCGTGTGGCCGTGGTTTGAAAAGGAACAGGCAACACAATTTCATGCTTTTGGCATTTAGTTTATTTAAATCAAATACAAAACAAACAATCATCTTCAACCAATAAAGGCTCTTACAATAACAGTGAACAATACAACATAAGAATGCAGGTCTTACATACTGGAGGTTGCATCCAGAGGGCGCTGTCCTAACCTTGCAGCTATGCAGCAGAGGGTCTTTTAGTGTTCAACGGCCTTGATTATGCATCCACAGTCCATGTGGTGTCTGCATTAGTGTCCCCCCTCCCACACCTCTTCCTTTAAACTGGTGATCCTGTTCTCCTGATCTGGACTACAAACTCCATTACATGGTTACATAGAGGGGTCATGTAGATTACATAGGATAACTGGGAAAGCTGATATTGTCATCATTGTTGATAATACTATTTAAAAAAAAAAAAAAAAAATCACCACTGTGCAATATATAATGTGCAGTCACAGTGAAGCAAATGTCCAATTGGTTGTCGCTAGAATTTTACGTGTGTTCCTACACCCCAGTATGGAAGAATAAAAAATAAAAAAATAAATAAAAAAAATAAAAAAAAAAAAAAGGGACGGACATGAGAGTTTTGTAAAAAAAAAAAAAAAAAAAAAAAATACATTTTATAACAAAATAGGTGACACCCCTTGGGTAAATAGAGTTATTTTAGTGCAGTGACCACTTCAGGCACCACTTAATTTCATATACCACATAAAATGTAATCCAGAGATATAGAATGAACAGCTGCCGTTTGTGAATAATGACACCTCTGCTGTGCAGGAAATAAAAAAAAATTAGGGGACTGTGTTGCATTTCAATATAACCATCTTCTGAAGTTCGAAATTCATGTAGAATGAATTCAAATTCGAATAGAAAAGATTAGAATAGAGTAGAAAAGAACAGAATAAAAAAAAATAGACGGTCATATTCTATTGTATTTTATTACATTCAATTCCATTCTCTTACTATTCTTTTATTTCTATTCTATTGTATTCTTTACTCGAGTCGAAAATATTTCAAACTCGAGTCGAAAATATTTCAAACTCGAGTCGAAAATATTTCAAACTCGAGTCGAAAATATTTCAAACTCGAGTCGAAAATATTTCAAACTCGAGTCGAAAATATTTCAAACTCGAGTCGAAAATATTTCAAACTCGAGTCGAAAATATTTCAAACTCGAGTCGAAAATATTTCAAACAATTGGGATTCGGTTAAATTTGTTAGTATTGTAATTCGGATGCATCCGAATAATGAAAAATTAGTCCGAATTTCGATTCGGAATGAAACGAAATTCACATGTCTAATTTCCAGGTCACCTAGTGATCATTGGCGATAATGCAAAGGTAGAAGGTCCTTCCTGTCACAAACCTCTGAAAATTGATCTAAATGCAGATTGCGTTTCAGAGGCACGGCAACGTATCCTAAATCACTCAGGTGTGAATGGAGAAGGGTAATTTACCCCAACATTCTTAGTTTTAAGATAGCGTAGGGAGTGGTGAAGACACCATCAAGTCCCCTCGGGCATTTTCCTGTACTTGCAGAAAATATCCTTAACAAAAACACGAAAGCAGCTACTTCATCGAAAAGGATAAAATGCAATGTATTAAATATTTATGAGTTTAGATACACTAAAAGTATACAAAAATAAGGGGCCGCCAACTTCCCCCTCCATTTTATGTATACAATTTATATAAGTGAGCAGTAGGAGGCGACACACGTCCTTCTCCCTCCTAATATTGTAGATGCTGAAAAAGGTAAAGTTCCCAAAGTTAGCCTCGGCAGTTGATGGCATCTCCTTCTTGCATAGATTCATATCCAGTCTGTGGTGTCGCATTGTGTACCAGGCAGTGGGAAGTTCCTGCGCAGAGAAGAGATTGTATTAGATGTGAAAACTGAATAAGTGATTAAAAAAAAAAATAAAAAAAACACCACACAACAACATACAGAATTATTATTTTTTTCTCCAGACATAAAATTGACTGCCATAGATCGTTTTTTTGTACTTGCCTTAGCTTGACCCAATGTAAATCTCATACCTGATCGGCCTCTAGGAAAGCTGAAAATTAAAGTGGATGTAAACCCACTACCATCATTTGCAAGATATTAACATAGTTAATATCTATAAATGATATACATGCCTCCTGCATGTATCGTTTTCAATACTCACCCCCTAAGTTGTAATTTAAATTAAATTAGTGGGAGTTTCTCATTCTAGGTGCTCGGTGGGCGGAGTCGTGACATCAAAGGACTCCTCTGCCCACCGCAACACTCCCCTGGTCACCCGAAAACAGTCCCCTCAGCGGATAATGTCCCCCTTGTACTGCGCAGGCGCAGCGCTTGCGCAGTACAAATAAGGGAGCCGCCGAAAATAGCCGAAGCGAATTAGCTTTGAGCGATTTGAAGACGGTGCCTGCGCAATGAGCAGGACATTGTGCCCGACGCTTCCGAGGCTCGTCCTACTGTGGAAGGGGCGGGTGTATTCCTGTGATATTGAGAGTATCACGAGCATCGTGAGCGTGCAGCATTGTTGTAAATGTATATGTTGTAAATGTATCCCTGTAGGCATTGTGTGGTGTAGGGGTTAACCTACAAACACGCCCCATGCAGAGAATCGGGAGCGTGCAGCATTGGCTGGTATGGAGAGCGCAGGTGCGGTGTACATCTGCTGTGTATGTAAAGGCAGCCAATCCTGGGAGAGCTGGAGGGGAGGGGAATGTGAATTGTTAACTTTTTACACAGGATGTGCCCGTCTCAGGCTAGTGCACGAGATATGTATATCACCTGTCACTCACAGCAAGGGGGAGTTTTTGACAAAGTTTTCAAGACTTTGGCAAGATTTCTCTAACTGAACAATAAAAAGACGATTGCTCAGGACTCGAGTAACTGTGTGGCAAGACTGGGCTCAAATGAAAGGAAATCTTATTCTCTACATTAGGACATCAATGTTTACATCCTAATAGTCAGTTGCAAACCACAATCCTCTGGGGTCCTGCTTGCGTTCTGTGTAAGTGGCTTCACCTCTGACCACAAAGGGGTCACTCGATTGGTAGCACCACCATTCACAGAGCACCATGTATTTAGTTTTTTGCCAATGGATACAAGGCATTCCCTGATTGCATAAGGCAGAGAGAGACAGTTGTGGCGATGTCACAATCTCCCACATGTATAGTCAGAGAATTCCTTGTATTCAATGAAAATGAATGGTGGTCAGGGGAGCTCTTCAATGACCATGACCTCCAATGTACAGCTCCACTGGACCACCATTCCAAGGAAGAAAAGTCCCATTACACTGATGGCCAGGTCAGTGGGAGTATATGCCCCACCCCCCCCCCCCCTTAGATTGGAAGTTGGTGGGTAAGGCTCCCCTTTAGATTGGTGATCAATGGGAGAATAGCCCTACTGATCTTTACGTTGATGATCATTGAAGATCTCCCGTGAAATGGTGGTCAGTGGAGAAGGGTTCCCTTAAGCTGGATTCACACCTATGCATTTTTTGTGCTTTTTGCATATTTGCACTACAGAACCTGTTCCATAGGAAACAATGTTAAATGGACTTTAGTGCAAATCTGCAAAATGCAAAAAGCACTAAAACTGCATAGGTGTGGCCTTAGATTGATGGAGAGTGGGAGAATGACCATCTTACATGCTTCAATGTGATGAGAGAAGGGACCTATTACACTCGATCATTGGAAGAATGGTCTTTACATTGTTGATCAACTCCTTTGAAATGGCGGTCAGTGGAGAAGTCCCTCCCCTTCGATTGGTGGTCAGTGGAAAAGGGCCCCTTTAGATGAGTGTAAGATGGTCATTCTCTCACTATTCAATGGGAGAAGAGAAGGGCTGGGTACACTGGTTATCAGTGGAAAGAATGTCCCTTACATTGGTGGCCAAGGGGAAAATCCCCCCTTACAGATCGCTTAAAAGATCATTGGTGTCAGTAGATACTTAAGTTGATTTCAGAGTCCAGAATTGCTTGTCGCCCAAGGAACCCCTAGTATACTCTGAAGGAACTTTTAGTTGTCATGAAACTCTGGTCAAGAACAGCTGGATTAAAGGATAATGGTACTTCTACAAACTTTTCTTTTTTATGTCCCTTCGACTATATCCAAACCAGTGGCGGCTGGTGCTCAAAATTTTTGGGGGGGGCGCAAATAAACTGAAAAATTCTGAAAAAAAAGCCCCATCAAACGCAGCCACATGTGTATTCTTACTTGAGTATCAGTGTGCTTTGCATATTTCTTTCGGAGCTTTACAGTAATCCAGCATGAAACTTTTTTTGCAGAAGCTTCATGTAAAAAAGACCAGTCACTGCAGGAAGCCTGTAGTGGATGGCTCTGCCAAGTTCCACCCACAGCTCTGCCAAGTTCCACCCACAGCTCTGCCCTCTACACATGCCATGTGCAGCATTGTGATGATGTAACTGTTTTTACAAGTTAATCTCTGTGCCCCAAGTGCTGCCACTGTGCCCCCTGCCCGGCACTTACCTTGTCTCGGGTGACGACGGCAGCGGTGTCCTCCATTTATTCTCCTGCCCGCTCCTCCTCTGCTATGATTGGACGCCTGATAGGCGCCCAATCACAGTGCCTGTCATTCCAGCCAATCAGGGCACAGGTAACAGACCTGTGCTCCGGATTGGCTAAGGGGCCGTACAATGTTAGCAAAGCGAATTCCTTCGGTTTGCCAACATACTGCTGAGTGACAAGGAACGCACAACGTTGCGCTCGCTTCTCACTTTTTTTGACGCCTATAAGCGCCTGCAGCGCTAATCAGGTGCTTCCAAAAAAAACACCCCCACCGCTGTAATTCAGGTGCCCGGTGACCGAAAAGGGGCCGGACACCTGAATAGGGGGTGTCAGCAGCAACCATAGATAGATTCATGCATTGCATGAATCTATCTATGGTGATTAGAGAGTGACAGGAGAGGGGGCCCGGCGCTCCTGCGCCCTTTATGGACGCACCGCCGCTGATCCAAACACATTTTTAACCAATTCCCACGGCTGCCTATTGGCCTGTTCATTGTAATCTGGTTTAAGAAGCCCTGTCCAGTATAAATATGGTTTTGTTTACATTTATCTTGTCTGCACTCAGACAGGCAACCATAGAATGCACATCTACTTAAATCCCCAGGGACTTCTTTCTTCTCAGTCCTGGTCTGGAAGCATGATGTGCTCTACACTGTACGGCACAGACAAGTTCAATCCAAATAAAAACACGGTTTGATATTAGTTCAGGAAACCCATATTTTTCCAGTAAGTTAAGCATAGTGAACAACCAACCTGCAACAATCAAGAGCGTGACCGAGATCCAGGAGAGAACCAACGCCCAGTCAAATTTGTAGGAACTGTTCATGACGTTATAAATAGTTGCCGTTGTATACACCAACAATCCGGTAAAGAGGAGGATCACTGTAATAGATAAGTGATAAAGCTGCATTACTTGGCAGTCTGATTAATCTGTTAGTGGATTTGTAGATTTTTTTATGCATTTTAAAAGAGGACCCGTTTATTAGAGAAACATGGACGCCGACATTACTTTATGTAGCGCCGGTACTTTTCTAAAGTACCGCGCTATGTTGTAAATTTTTTTTTTTCCCCAAGACTAGTTAAGTCTTGGGGTTAATTGTGCTAGGCTATGCTTTGGCATCAGTTTGGCTGGGCTGTACTAATGTTCTGCCTGGTCATAGGTGTGGGTGACACCTGTGACAGGCCGTAGAACACAGCCTGGTTGGACGCATTGGGTACCAATCTCTGCTCTGAGCCAATCAGTGGGCACGTTTGTTCCACTGTGTATTCCGGGATAGGGTACTCAAGGTGCTGAAGTCACGTGGTTCGGGGTTCCGTTCTGGTCCAGGAGTGTCTGCTGACTCTGTGGTCCTGGTTCTCCTGACCAACCCCCAGAGGCCCTCACGGCCTGGGGTGCGGAACCATCCGTTTCCGAGCCTCGGAACTGGCTAGTTCAAGGCGCAGTAACTGGAAGGGAGGATTCTGAAGTGTTCCGGTGCCGTTCTCAGGTTTGGAGAGGCCCAGCAACTCTACATGCTACCAGGGGAGGTCTCTTCGGAAGAGGGCCACGCACGAGGCTGGCTGCTCGGTAAGAGCCTGGAAGCTGAGCTGTAAGGACACTAAAGAGGAAGTAAACCCTCTTTTACAACTTTAGCTTACAGGTAAGCCTATATTAAGGCTTACCTGTAGCTAACAGGGATATCTCCTAAACCTGCACGGTTTAGGAGATATACCTGTATTTGCATGTGCCGACGTCATGCGGCACATGCGCACTAGCGACAACTGAAGCAACGGCGCTATATGCCGATGCTTCAGTTGTTATATGCCGCTCTCATGCGCATGACGTCATCGCGGCGTCGGCAAATCACAGCGCCGGAGCCGCGATACCCGGAAGTCACTCCGGGAGAAGATGTCGGCTGTCGGAGGGGGAGAAGAGGACCGATGCCGAGGCTTCGATTTCAGGTAAGTGATGCATAATTAGCTAGTATGCTATGCATACTAGCCAATTATGCCTTTGTCTTGCAGGTTTTTTTTTTTTTTTCGATTTTTTCAAGAGGGTTTACTTCCTCTTTAAATCCGCATTCTTATGGTATCGCCGGACCGGCTGCAAGATACTGGTACTGCAAGAAAGTTCTACTACTGCAAGAAAGTTCCTACTTTATCCTTCAGTTACAACCAAGTAACTGAGGTATACAACCAAGTCTGTGGACAGAGACTTTGCCAAGCTAAAATCTCTTGTTGGCTGCTAGATCTACAAGCAAGGATTTATCCAACAGTTGAGTTATCCAGTTGCGAGTGGCTACTCCCTGGATTATCTAGAAAGAGACTCTTATCGAGTGTCAGCAGTTCCAAAGTGCTTGAGCTTCTATACCCTTACCCTCTATTTCCAACTGAGAGACTGTTTCTGTTCAACGTTTTAAGCAAATAAAAATCCTAAAAAGGAATTTAATTGTCAGTCTCCGCAGTTACTAGGTATCAATCCTGGGAACCCCTAGACAAGAACAACAAGCTACAAGGCGGAGGTGGTAATTGGTAAGCCCAGAAAAATCCAGCGGCCCCTAGGGGTTATGGCGCTACATTTAAAACAGGGGTCTCCAAACTATGGCCCTCCAGTTGTTCACAAACTACAATTCCCATCATGCCTAGTCATGTCTGTGAATGTCAGAGTTTTACAATGCCTCATGGGACGTGTAGTTCTGCAACAGCTGGAGGAGCCGTAGTTTGGAGACCCCTGCTTTAAAAGAATGTACGATGTGAAGTAGTATTGCAAAAGTTGGGAGCTCACGGCTGTTACAAGGAGGCGGAAACACATAAGGAAACAATTTTAATGAAAAATAAAAACTACAGGGCCATTAAGTAGTGGATATATATGGATTATTTTTGGAGAATGATATTGTTGAGTCACTATAAGTACTTGTTTTTGAATGAAGTTACGCTTTACGCTTCCTAGCGTTTCAGTACCCCAAAAATCTAGGTTGCTCTTACACAGAGTGGTCACAGCTCCCATAGTGATGCTCTGTTCTGCTCTTCCCCGTCATCATGTCTGCTTTTCTATCATCTTACTGTCCAGTTAGTGTGCCCTTCAGTTGTTCCTCGGGGGGCGGGCTTTTACCTGATAAGACTTCCAGAATACAAGCTGCAAGGGAGGCTGTGAGACATCCTATGCGAGAATCAAAAAATGCAAGGAAGGAAAAGACTATCCCGAACACGAGCATACAGGTGGACAAGATGACCATGCCGTTGATGGCAAGAATGTACTCTGGAAGGGAAACACAAATATCAGTGAAGGGGAACGGAATAAATATGACAGACACATTGCAAGTGGAAAAAAAAATGGAAGAGAATATAATGCAAGTAGGCTTTTAAAATTCTTGATTTATGGCAATTTAACCTGCAATCTTTTAAGATGGTGATGTATATATAGCCGATAGACCTAAACACACATCTTACCTCTCCCAGCGATTCTAATGCATGTGTTATTGGTACATCGTTGCCAGGTGCCTTCATTGAAGAGGTCAGATCCAAAATTCACCAGCCAATAGTTGCAGAGGAGGGATGTGAGATTCGAACTGAAGGCCAGACAGCAGCAGACGAGCCCAAAAAGTTTGTGGCACAACATCTTCCTTGGGGAGGTCTAGAAAGCCAGCTATGGAGCGCTGTGAGAAGGGATGCAAGCATCAGTGATGTGAAAGAAGAAGGAAGAAGAAAAGAAGAAAGAAAGAAAGAAGAAAGAAAGAAGAAAAAGAGGAAGAAAGAAGAAAGAAGAAAAAGAAGAAGAAAGAAAAAAAAAGAGGAAGAAAGAAAAAAGAGGAAGAAAGAAAAAAAGGAAGAAGGGGGATGTTACGGGAACAAAAAGAATGTACGGCACCCCTCCGTACTATCAGATGAAAGTAGATATTTGCCAATCCCAATCAAGGCCTCTACCCGATACACAAGTTTAGTGTATAAACTACTCCTTCAGTAGACCCGTTTCTGAATAGCATGGTGGTCAGACTTAGGAATAAAAAAAACTAAACCAACTGTTGGTCAACCAATACAGTTTCTTATTCTTGCACCAGCCAGTGAAAGCCGACACTCCATTGGCTACTATCAGAAGCAGGTAAATACTTGCCAGGGTCACCCAAGGCATCTACAGCCCTTGGTGTACAAAACTATACTACTTCTTCAGTAGACCCTTTCCTCAAAAGCGGGGTCTGAACTAGGGAGAAATTGAACTAAAAAGGAACTGTTGGCCAAACCATTCAATTTCTTATTGTATTCCACCAGCCAATGAAGGAATGGAACTGTTGACCAACCAATTGTTGACCAACCAATTCAATTTCTTATTGGAACTATTTCTTCATTGACTAGTGGAAATGCTTTGAGAAATGGGATTGGTTGGCCAACAGTTCCATCTTAAAGCGGTTCTGCACACACTATTTTTTTTTTTTTTTTTTTTCTTGTAATGTTAAAATAATTTTTATTATTTCAAAACACTCACATTTTTGGTGTCCGTCCGTTGTCCGTATTTCTTAAAATTCTGAACTTTTAAAATATATACCAGCAGCAATGGCATTTTGCTTGTGGGCATTTGAAACCCACAAGCATTTACTTCCTTGTTCCCTTTCCTTATGGGAACCAGCATGCCTCACGTCCGCCGAAATCTCGCGAGATTTCGGCGGGAGGCCCGTAAATTTCGCGAGATTTCGGCGGATGCCCGCACTGACTCCTGGGATCAATGACAGCAGATCCCAGGAGACAGATCGGCATGACGAGGATCGCCGCACAGACCCCGCCCACCCCCGAAGAGACAGAGCAGCAATTACAAGGTAAGTGAAAAAAAAAAAAACACGCCATTTAGTACTCTTTGCCTGATTTGGAAGGCATAGAGATTTAATAAATGAAGTGTGTGCAGAACCGCTTTAAGGCACACTTGTAGGACACCAAAGTTGTACCGACTTTGGAGTGCAACTTAGGATGGGTGCAACCTGGATACGACTTTGGCTTTAACCAATAATAATGGACAACTGTTGCATTGTAGAACATTCAGGTACAACTTTCACGCAAATTGAGGGTTAAGATTGAAGCCTATAGCCCTCAAGTTGTATGAAAGTTGGACCAAAGGAGTACATGAACTACTTTGAAGTCGCTGCAACTTTAAGTTACACCTGTATGAATAGTTATCATTGGAAAATATGGGGAAAGACGGGCATGGAGGGCATGTGACTGATGTCCAAAGTTGCATGACCAGTCGCACAAGTGTGAATGGAGCCCAATTCAGACTTTGCTATTCAGGAAAGCAGTCTCCTGAAGCCAATAAAAGTTGACACTCAATTGGCTACTATCAGAAGCAGCTCCAGTTTATGAGAATAGAGAGAGATAGAGACTATATATATATATATATATATATATATATATATATATATATATATATATATATATATATATATATATATATATATATATATATATATATATATATATATATATATATATACACACACACACACATACATAAAAAAAAAAAAATTGTATACTACGATAGATATAAATAAAATATAATGTTTAAGAGGATGGACAGCACCAGCAGATAAAACTAATTATCTATGCAAGTAACCAGGTGGATACCAAAATCAATATATAATACAAGGGGTTACAGCACAGCGAGTATACACTTATAGTCAGTAAATTAGCAACTTCAAGCATATTTACCAACCTGCACCATGCAGTGGAAATAGGGAAATGAATGCTCAGGTCCAACTACTATATTATATACATACATACATACATACATACATACATACATACATACACACATACTGGAGGGAGGTGTTGCCACTTGCCAACCCTTTCCTATAGCAAACTATTGCTCATAAAATGGGGACTTTTAGTATATATTGCAACACATGTTCAAGCCGGCCAACTGCGTCAAAGTGACCCCTCTCTGGTCAGACCCTACTCCATTTTGCAGATTTGCCAACCTCTTATTTGCTAAAATAACTACTCTTGAGAATGTGGACATAGAGTGCCAATATGGGGCAGACACAGCTGGAGGTGAAAACAGCTCAGGACCAAAATAAAGCCATGCACAGCCACAATGGGGAGAAAAAAAAAACAAAAAAAAAAAAAAAAAACACGTTTTAGACTGCATTTACACTTCAGCGTTTTGAATCGCGGGCAGATTTGCCATGAATCTGCCCACAATTTGAAAGCGCCAATGTGTGAATGACAAATCACGGGACTTGCATTTGAGATGCCATTCATTTGAATGACACCTCAAATCGCAGTGCGGGTCTGCCGCACGATAAATCGCAGGAATCGTGTCACCCAAAAGTAGCTCCCGAACTTTTTTTTTTTTTGGGCAGCTTGTTTCCCGCGATTTCAGTGCGATTTGTGGCGACGTTCAAATGAATGGCATCTCAAATGCGAGTCCCTCGATTAGTCGTTCATACATTAGCGTTTTCAAGTCGCAGGCAGATTCGTGGCAAATCTGCCCGTGATTCAACACGCTGAAGTGTGAAAGCAGCCTAAAGCCCCATACACACCATGCTGATTTTTGGCTTCAGATTTACCAAAACCAATATGGAGGCCAAACCTTAAGACCACTTTCACACTGAGGCGCTTTTCAGGCTAAAAACGGCGCCTAAAAAGCTCACGAAAACTTATTTCCATTAAAATCAATGAATACTTTCACACTGGGGCAGTGTGCTGGCAGGGCTGTGAAAAACTCCCCTCCCCATTGAAATGAATAAAAAGCTCTTCAAAAGCGCCTGAAAACCTCTTCAAAAATCGCTCAGCGTTTTTACTGGCAGTTTAGAAACGCTTCAGTGTGAAAGTGGCCTTAGGAGTTTCAATGTGTATGCAATCAGGCAGGCCCTTGCACTACATGGTTTTGGTAAATCTGAAGACAAAAATCTGCAGAAAATCTAATAGTGTGTATGGGGGTCTTAGGCTGGATTCACACCTAGGCATTTGTTGTGCTTTTTGCAGATTTGCACTACAGAACGTGTTCCATAGGAAACCATGTTAAATGGACTGTAGTGCAAATCTGAAAAATGCAAAAAGCACTAAAAATGCCATAGGTGTGAATCCAGCCTTCGAGGGTGGACAGCACCAGCAGGTAAAACTAGTTATTTATGCAATTAACCAGTTGGATCCCAATATATCAAAATCTATACATAATAGAAAGGGATTACACACGTCTACCCAGTAAATTAACAAATTTAGGTATCCCTTATAAAATTACCAACCTGCACCATGCAGTGAAAATAGGGAAATGAATGCTCAGGTCCAACTAGCTTGATATGTGCAACACATGAGACACTGAGGAGGTGTTGCCACTCGTTAACCCTTTCCTATAGCAAACGATTGTTTATAAAATGGGGATTCTTAAGCCTCATACACACGATCGGACTTTGTACAAACTTTTTTGTACAAAGGGCGTACAAAGGGCGTTGGCCCCAAGTTGGTATTGCATACACACGATCTGACTTTTTAGGCAAGAAACATGAACGTAGTGACGTTTCAACGTACTGACGACACTTCAAAAGAGGACGTTCAAATACTCCAGCGCCACCTTTGGTCAACTTCTGTATTGTTGTCTGATCTTTTGCATTGGTTCTGAGCATGCGTGTTTGTACTGTGTACAAAAGTCAGATGGTTTTGTGTACACACGGTGGGACTTTTGTTGGCAGAAAGTTGGTCCGTTCGCACAGCCAACAAAAGTCCGATGAAAACTGAAAAAGTTGGTCCGATGGAGCGTACACACGGTCGGATGTTGGTCCAAAACAGCCAATTTGCATCCTTGTTGTCAAAAAGTTCGATCGTGTGTATGGCCCTTTAGTTAAAGTGGAAGTAAACCCTCCTATCGTTTTCAGCCAAGGAAGCCGCCATCTTTGCCTCTGTTTAATCTTCAACTGCCACGGTGCTGCACATGTGATCCGTTATGACACCAGCCATTGGATGGTTTGACTGTTTGGTTGAGAGCACAGCCAATGTGCAGTTAGCATTCCCGGCATGCCTTTTTTTTTAAACTGTAAATCGATGGGTTTACTTCCGCTTTAACAAATATTGCAATACATGTTCAAGCCGGCCAACTGCGTCAAAGAGACCCCTTTCTGGTCCATCCTCTACCTTATCTTGCAAAGAGAAAAGATGACTGAAGTTGCTCAGTTACTGGCTGTAAGTACAACCACCCGATCGCTTTCACACACACTTGGTACATTTGCCCTTCCTCTGCTCACCCCCTGAACCCCTTAATGTTTCCGGGGCTTGGCTGATCACCATTCACTGGTTTCTCCTCCCTCATAGGAACCTGGAAGCAGCCACTGTGGTCAAGTAGGAAGCGAATGGACTGTGATTTGCCCTCTTATAGCTTCAAGGGTGGGGCAGATGAGACATGAAGCCTCCAATGCACTTTGCAGTCTCTATGCTGATGTACTAGGAGGTTATCCTGCTGCCCTCCAAAAGGGGGCATTCGAACACGTATGTGCCTCTTGGTTTCACTTATGTTTCCATGAGAAAGACGCTCACTTCGTTGGGCGTTAGGGTGGCCACCTCATCCCTTTAAACCCGAAAACATATGAATTACACAGGTTCTGAGGCTAATTAAGGTGGTAATTAAACTCACTTGGGGTCTTATCTGCATTAAATTAGCCTCAGAACCTGTGTAATTCATATGTGTTTGGGTTTAAAGGGATGAGGTGGCAACTCTATTGGATTGGTAGTAGATCCGCTCCATGGAAGGGGCAACCATGTAAACCAGTGGCTCTCAACTCCTGTCCTCAGGACCCACTAACAGGCCAGGTTTGCAAGATAACTGAAATGCATCACAGGTGATATCATTTGCTGCTCAGTGATTGTAGTATTCTAGTCTGCATCTCCCCAAGGTAATACATAAAATCTGGCCTGTTAGTGGGTCCTGAGGACAGGAGTTGAGAACCACTGAGATGTAAACCAAACTTTCAGATTTAGATGATGGTGGATGTCCCCTCTGCTTTTCCATCCAGGACTCCCTCCTGTGAACCAGCACATGTCCATAGCAAAATGGCCACTGAAATCTCATAGGACAGTGATGGTGAACCTTGGCATCCCCAGATGTTTTGGAACTACATTTCCCATGATGCTCAACTACACTGCAGAGTGCATGAGCATTATGGGAAATGTAGTTCCAAAACATCTGGGGTACCAAGGTTCGCCATCACTGTCATAGGAGCTCGGGAGTCCAGTATCAAAGCGGACCTCTCCAAGATGGTGCCTGGAACCCACAGCAGAGGACACATTTACCACTTCAGCCCCGGAAGATTTGGCTGCTGAATGACCAGACCATTTTTTTACGATTCGGCACTGGGTCGCTTTAACTGAAAATTGCGCAGTCGTGCGACGTTGTACCCAAACAAAGTCGATGTCCTTTTTTTCCCCACAAATAGAGCTTTTGGTGGTATTTGATCACCTCTGCGGTTTTTATTTTTTGCTCTATAAACAAAAAAAGTGCGAAAATTTTGAAAAAAACACAATATTTTGTACTTTTTGCTATAATAAATATCCCCATTTTTTTTATTTTTTTTTAATCACTTCAATACCGGGGCACTTAGACACCTTCCTGCCCAGAGCAATTTTCAGCTTTCAGTGCTGTCGCACTTTGAATGACAATTACGCGGTCATACAACACTGTACCCAAACAGAATTTTTATCATTTTGTTCCCACAAATAGAGCTTTCCTTTGGTGGTATTTGATCACCTCTGCGATTTTTTATTTTTTGCGCAACAAATAAAAAAAGACAGAAAATTTTGAAAAAAAACAAGTTTTTCTTTGTTTCTGTTAATTTTTTTGTAAATAAGTAAGTTTTCTTCTTCAATGACGGGCACTGATATGGCTGCACTGACGAGCACTGATAAAGCGGCACTGATGGGCACCGATGAGGTGGTACTCAACATTTGTGGGCACTGACTGGCACAGATTGGGCATCATTTGCACATGTGGATGACCAGGGGGTACATAACTGGCCATCCACATGTTGCCCACTTCCCTGGTGGTCCTAGTGGAGTCCCTGGTGGTCTAGTGTGGGCATCTGAGGGGGGGGGGGCTGCGCTGATAAACAATCAGTGCATACCCCCCCAGTCAGGAGAGCCGCCGATCGCTCTCCTCTACTCGCGTCTGTCAGACGCGAGTGAGAAAAAGTCGATCACCGGCTTTTCCTGTTGACATCGTGATCAGCCGTGATTGGACACGGCTGATTACGTGGTAAGCCGGAGGCTCTTTACCGAGATTAGTGTAGCGGTGTGTCAGACTGACACACCGATCCCCGCGATGCGCTCCCCCACGGGCGTGCGGCGGCATGTTATCCTGAAGGACGTCATATGACGCCCAGTCAGGATAATGGAACCACTTCCCGGACATCAATATGCTATTGACCGGGCGGGAAGTGGTTAAAAAGCAAATTTTTTCTCAGTTTAGGCCGAATACATATTTTTGGTAAAAAAAAAAAAAAAAAAAAATCGCAATAAGCGTATGTTGATTGGTTTGTGCAAAAGTTATAGCGTCTACAAAATAGGGGATAGTTTTATGCCATTTTTATTATTATTTTTATTTTTTTACTAGTAATGGCGACGATCTGCGATTTTTATCGGGACTGCGACACTATGGCGGACACATCGGACAATTTTGACACATTTTTGGGACCATTGGCATTAATACAGCGATCAGTGCTTTAAAATGCACTGATTACTGTATAAATGTCACTGGCAGTGAATGGGGTTATTGTCACCGCTGCCGCCCCCTATTCAGGTGTCCGGCCCCTTGTCGGGCGCCGGGCATCTAAATTACAGTGTGGGGGGGGGGGGGTTTTTGGAAACGCCCTATTAGAGCTGTCAGCTCTAATAGGGGACCTGATTAGAGCGGTGGGCTCTAATAGGCTTCCATAAGTGTAAACAGCGGGCGCAATGCTGTGCGTTCGCTGTTTATACAGTATTGTGTTAGAGAAGCAAATACATTGCTTCCCTAACACAGACCCGCCTCTCAGCCAATCAGGTTGCCGGGTCTGTTACCTGTCACCTGATTGGCTTAAGTCACAGGCGCTGTGATTGGACGCCTAGGCGTCCAATCATTGCAGAAGACAGGAGGAGTGCGGGAGAAGATATCGGACGATCAGGAGACACTGCTCGCCGCCTGACGCCGTCACCAGTTGCACACCGAGACAAGGTAAGTGCAGAGGGCACATTGGCAGCATTTAATGGGTCACTGTGCCTTGGGGCACGGTGGCAGCGTTAGATGGGCACAGTGTCAGCACTTGGGGCATGGTGGCAGTGTTTGGGGCAGAGTGGCAGCATTTGAGGTACAATGGCAGCACTTGGGGCACAGTGGCAGCGTTAGATGGGCACAGTGGCAGCACTTGGGGCACAGTGGCAGTGTTTGGAGCACAGTGGAAGCATTTAATGGGCACAGTGGCAGCATTTGAGGCACAATGGCAGCACTTGGGGCACAGTGGCAGCGCTTGATGGGCACAGTGGCAGCGTTTAATGGGCACAGTGGCAGCGTTTGGGGCACAGTGGAAGCGTTTGATGGGCACAGTGGCAGCATTTGATGGGCAAAGTGGCAGCACTTGGGGCACAGTGGCAGTGTTTGGAGCACAGTGGAAGCATTTAATGGGCACAGTGGCAGCATTTGAGGCACAATAGCAGCACTTGGGGCACAGTGGCAGCGTTTAATGGGCACAGTGGCAGCGTTTAATGGGCACAGTGGCAGCGTTTAATGGGCACAGTGGCAGCGTTTGGGGCACAGTGGAAGCGTTTGATGGGCACAGTGGCAGCATTTGATGGGCAAAGTGGCAGCGTTTAATGGGCACAGTGGCAGCACTTGGGGCACAGTGGCAGTGTTTGTAGCACAGTGGAAGCATTTAATGGGCACAGTGGCAGCATTTGAGGCACAATGGCAGCACTTGGGGCACAGTGGCAGCGTTTGATGGACACAGTGGCAGTGTTTAATGGGCACAGTAGCAGCATTTAATGGGCACAGTGGCAGCGTTTGGGGCACAGTGGCAGCGTTTGATGGCACAGTGAGGCTGTTTGTTTGCGTCCCCCCCCAAAAAATTTTGAGCACCAGCCACCAATGGCCTGAAGTAAGCAATCAAAAAGGCCAATGTATGTACAGAAAAAAAAAACCCGCTCTATCCAAAATAAAAGGCTATGGCTATAGACATACTGTACTTTAGGTTTTTACATTTTTAATTCCCAGACCAGTAATATAACAGCCAGGAACAGCGCTTTTGCACAATATGTGCTTTTGCAAATGACCAACTTCCTTGGTTTCATTTCTTTCTTGTCCATTGCATAACTGATTGCTCACATAACGTACATGTACAAGTCTCGTACACTGGGAAAGGGACAGCACAAAGCTTTGACGACCGTTTAGCAGCCAGAGACAAGGTAGGAGCAAATCTGTCATATACTGTATGGCCAAAAGGTTGTAGACCATTATACCTACATGAACTTGTTGGACATCCCATTTCCAAAACCATGGCAATTAATATTGAGTTGGTGGCTATAACAATCTGATCTCTTCTAGGAAGGCTTTCCACAAAATTTTGGGGGTGTATGTAGGAATTTGTGTCCATTCGGCCAAATGAACATTTGTGAGGTCAGGTACTGATGTGGGATGAGAAGACCTATCTTTCTACCAGCATTTCAAGCCATTCTAGGTGCTCAGTAGGGTTGAGGTCAGAGCTCTGTGCAGGACACCTGAGTTCCTCTACACCAGTGATCTCCAAACTGCACCATTCCACCCAGGGCCGGGACAAGGGGTGGGCAGGAGGGGCGGCTGCCCTGGGGACTGTGGTATCATGTGATGTTCGGAGGCACCACAAGGAGATTGGGGGGAGGGGATTTGTGTTGGGTTTTTAAAGTGTTATGCCGCGTACACACGAGCGGGATTTTGCAAAAATCTTGAATGTTTTTTTCCGTCGGGATTCCGCTCAAGCTTGGCTTGCATACACACGGTCACACAAAAGTTCACTGAACTTTCGACCGTCAAGAACGCGTGATGTACAACACTATGACGAGCCGAGAAAATTGAGTTCAATGCTTCCGAGCATGCGTCAAATTGTTTCCGAGCACGCGTAGGAATTTTGCACGTCGGGACTGGTACAGACGATTGGAATTTCCGATAGGAACTTTTTACGACTGAAAAATTGAGAACCTGCTCTCAATCTTTTGCTGGCTGGAATTCCGCCAGCAAAAGTCCAAAGGAGCATACACACGGTTGTATTTTCCGACCAAAAGCTCTCATCAGACTTTTGCTGGCCGAATTTCCGATCGTGTGCACGCGGCATTGCAAGCATTTTACAGCTTCAGACATTTTTGTTTAGCCAATAGAAAGTACTAGGAGGAGGAGAGGGAGAGCAGATTAGCGGTGGAGAGATGCTGTTTTAGCAGAAAACGCTTGGAAAACGCTCAAGTCAGGCATTTCTATTGACGTCTATGGAGCCAAAAATGCTTGTATTCTGCCAAAAAGAAGCTCATGTACTTTTTTGAGCAACAGGCGTTTTTCTTCAGGCGACAGACCACAAAGTATTGGGACGCCTGCCTTTACACACACATGAACTTTTTAATGGCATCCCAGTCTTAGTCCGTAGGGTTCAATATTGAGTTGGCCCACCCTTTGCAGCTATAACAGCTTCAACTCTTCTGGGAAGGCTGTCCACAAGGTTTAGGAATGTGTCTATGGGAACGTTTGACCATTCTTCCAGACAGTGGCGGAACAACCAGGGTCGCACCAGTCGCACTTGCGACTGGGCCCTGAAGTTCCGTCACTGTGGGGGGGCCCACTGGTCCGCCCGCACATTCTCCCCGCCTGGGACCGCCCACACGTTCTCCCCCGCCAGGGGACCCGCCGCACGTCCTCCGCTGTCCAGGGGCCTGCCCACACGTCCTCCCCCGCCGGGGACCCGCCGCACGTCCTGGGCTGTCTAGGGGCCAGCCCACACGTCCTCCCCGCCGGGGGCCCGCCTGCACGTTCTCCCCCGCCGGGGACCTGCCGCACGTCCTCCGCTGTCCAGGGGCCAGCCCACACGTCCTCCCCGCCGGGGGCCCGCCCGCACGTTCTCCCCCGCCGGGGACCCGCCGCACGTCCTCCGCTGTCCAGGGGCAGACGCTGGAAGGTAAAGTCAGCTGACACTAATGCAGCTCTCCCCTCTGCAGGAGATCCCATAACACAAGAGCATCCCTGGAGGTATGGAGCGACTGACAAAGTAAGTGACTAGTGCAACTGATCCCAACCTCTGCCTCTTACTGACCCCCGTCACTACCACAGATCTTATCCCTATCCCCCCATGGGATAGGGATGAGATCTGTGGTGGGGGGATGGGATCAGTATGAGGCAGAGGTGGTGGTGGGGGAGGATAGCACCACCACTGCCACTGCTCCCACCCCCCCTCACCACCATCACCGCCACTAATCCCACCAACCCCCACCACTGATCCCATCACCGCCGCCGCCACTGATCCCACCACCATCACCGCCACCACTGATCCCATCACCGCCACTAATCCCACCAACCCCCACCACTGATCCCATCACCGCCGCCGCCACTGATCCCACCCCCCTCACCACCGCTGCCACCACCACCGCCACTGATCCCATCACCGCCACTAATTCCACCAACCCCCACCACTGATCCCATCACCGCTGCCGCCACTGATCCCACCACTGATCCCACCCCCTCACCACCACTGTCACCACCACCGCCACTGATCCCATCACCGCCACTAATCCCACCAACCCCCACCACTGATCCCATCACCGCCGCCGCCACTGATCCCACCCCCCTCACCACCACTGCCACCACCACCGCCACTGATCCCATCACCGCCACTAATCCCACCAACCCCCACCACTGATCCCATCACCGCTGCCGCCACTGATCCCACCACTGATCCCACCCCCCTCACCACCACTGTCACCACCACCACCACTGATCCCATCACCGCCACTAATCCCACCAACCCCCACCACTGATCCAATCACCACCGCCGCCACTGATCCCACCACTGATCCCACCCCCCTCACCACCACTGCCACCACCACCGCCACTGATCCCATCCCCCACACCACCACTGATCCCACCCCCACCCCCCTCACCCTCACCCCCCTCACCACTGCCAGTGATCTAGCCCCCCTCACAGCCAAAACTGATCCCATCCCCCCACCACTGCTGCTACTCATCCCATCCAACCCCCCACCACTGCCACCACTTATGCCATCCCATTCTCCCGTCACTGCCACCACCGCTCACTGCCACTCATCCCAGCCCCATGCTTCAGGGGGTCCATGTGTCACCCCTGTACACCTGGATAGGAGGGGTAGCGGGCGGCATATAGAGGAACCAATACCCTCCATTTTCCTCCTGAAGTCATGGCTGCAGGAAAAAAATGGAGGGGATTGGGTCCTCTATATGCCGTCACCGCCGCTCTTCCTATCCAGGTGTACAGGGGTGACACATAGGCCCCTTGAAATATGGGGCTGGGTCGCCCCGGGGGTCAGGGGGGCCCTTCATGGTTTCTTGCACCGGGGCCCTGAAGGTTCTAGTTACGCCTCTGCTTCCAGAAGGGTATTTGTGAGGTCAGGCACTGATGTAGACAAGAAGGCCCGGCTCGCAGTCTCCACTCTAATTCATCCCAAAGGTGTTCATGCTGGAACAGGAAGGGGCCATCCCCAAACTTTTCCCACAAAGTTGGGAGCATGAAATTGTCCAAAATGTCTTGGTATGCTGATGCCTTGAGAGTTCCCTTCACAGGAACTAAGGGGCCAATCCCAATCCCTGAAGAACAACCCCACACCATAATCCCCCCTCCACCAAATAGTTTGGACCAGTGCCCAAAGCAAGATCCATAAAGACATGGATGAGCGAGTTTGGGGTGGAGGAACTTGACTGGCCTGACCTCAACCCGATAGAACACCTTATTGATGATTAGAGCGGAGACTGTGAGCCAGGCCTCCTCGTCCAACATCAGTGCCTGACCTCACAAATGCACTTCTGGAAGAATGGTCAAACGTTCCCTTAGACACACTCCTAAACCTTGTGGACAGCCTTCCCAGAAGAGTTGAAGCTGTTATAGCTGCAAAGGGTGGGCCAACTCAATATTGAGACAGGAATGCCATTAAAGTTCATATGCGTGTAAATGCAGGCATCCAAATACTTTTGGTAATATAGTGTATGTGAACAGGGGCCATTGAAATTAATGGGATTTGGCTTGTTGAGCGTTTTTTAGAGCTACAAGCTTCAAGCAGAAAATCGCTCAGGTGTGAACGGAGCCCTCAAGCTTGGATCATATTTTTTTCCCATAACTCAAATTTCCCATGTTTTCCATGTCCAGATCTAATTCCAAGGATGGTCTACCTCAAGTGGCCAGTCGGCATTTCAATCATTCAGCTGTCTGCCAGCGTCCTCGCAGCAGTGACTGCATTCACAAAATCCTGGGGATTCATCCCTGACCAGTCTCTATATTTTGGCTTAACCGATCTCAGTCCCCACACAGGTGAGAAGTTTGCAGTACGTTGAGGGCTTCACTGGGTGGTTGAAGCATGAAGTAATTGAGCCTCTAACCGTAGTGCAAGACCAGATACATATTTCCAGAAAGAAATGTTATTGTGGAAGAAGGTATTGTTGGTAAACCAGTAAATGTGTCGTTTGGATCCCTTTATAGGTCAATAGTTACAGTGCAGGCACCCTGCCCCCTCCTAATGCCGCGTACACACGATCGGACATTCCGACAACAAAATCCATGGGATTTTTTCTGACGGATGTTGGCTCAAACTTGTCTTGCACACACACGGTCACACAATGTTGTCGGAAATTCCGAACGTCAAGAACGCGGTGACATACGATGAGCCGAGAAAATTGAAGTTCAATAGCCAGTGCTGCTCTTCTGCTTGATTCAGAGCATGTGTAGAACTTTGTGCTTCCGGAATTGTCTACACACGATCGAAAATTTCCAACAACGGATTTTGTTGTCGGAAAATTTGAGATCCAGATCTCAAATTTCTGTGTGTCAGAAATTCCGATGGAAAATGTCCGATGGAGCCTACACACGGTCAGAATTTCAGACAAAAAGCTTCCATCGAACAATTTCCGTCAGAAAATCCGACCGTGTGTACGCGGCATTACAGACCTCTGATTGAGATGATCCTTTGTGATACCTTTTTAGTGATTGCTTGCAAAGAATGATGGGCCATAGATCTGTGGGTGAAGGGTTGGGGTACAGATCCACTTACTGTGCTACTTCGGGGTCCAAATGACACCAGTCTAAGTTTACTCATTTAAAAGACCTTTCAACTGATGTGTTGGTGACCCAGTACTAACTTGGTGCAAATTGTTTAACCACTTTCAGACCGGTTATAACTCAGAGTTATAGTGATTACAAAATAGGGGATAGTTTTATAGCATTTTTATTAATATTTATTAATATATAATTTTTTTTTTTACTAGTAATGGCGGCGATCAGCGATTTTTATTGTGACTGCGACATTATGGCGGACACATCGGACATTTTTGACACATTTTTGGGACCATTGTCATTTATACAGCAATCAGTGCTATTTAAATGCACTGATTCCTGTGTAAATGACACTGGCAGTGAAGGGGTTAACCACTAGGTGGTAGTGTAGAGGTTAAGTGTTCCTAGAGGCGTGTTTCTAGGGCGTGGCTGTAAGCTAGTGAATGCTGATCTCTGCTCCAATCACAGGGAGCAGAGATCGGCGTCACTAGTTGCTGGCTTAAGACCAGACCACTTTTTGTGATTCGGCACTGCGTCGCTCTAACTGACAATTGCGCGGTCGTGCAACGTGGCTCCCAAACAAAATTCACGTCCTTTTTTTCCCACAAATAGAGCTTTCTTTTGGTGGTATTTGATCGCCCCGGCGGTTTTTATTTTTTTGCGCTATAAACAAAAAAAGAGCGACAATTTTGAAAAAAACACAATATTTTTTACTTTTTGCTATAATAAATATCCCCCAAAAATAAAAATAAAAAAACATTTTTTTTCCTCAGTTTAGGCCGATACGTATTCTTCTACATATTTTTGGTAAAATCGCAATAAGTGATTATTGATTGGTTTGCGCAAAAGTTATAGTGTTTAAAAAATAGGTGATAGTTTTATAGCATTTTTATTAATAATTTTTTTTTTTACTAGTAATGGCGGCGATCAGCGATTTTTATTGTGACTGCGACATTATGGCGGACACATCGGACATTTTTGACACATTTTTGGGACCATTGTCATTTATACAGCAATCAGTGCTATTTAAATGCACTGATTCCTGTGTAAATGACACTGGCAGTGAAGGGGTTAACCACTAGGTGGCAGTGTAGGGGTTAAGTGTTTCTAGAGGCATGTTTCTAACTGTGGGGGTAGGCGTGGCTGTAAGCTAGTGAATGCTGATCTCTGCTCCAATCACAGGGAGCAGAGATCGGCGTCACTAGTTGCTAGGCAGAAAGGGGAGATGCTGTTTATTTCCGCATCTCCCCGTTCAGCCTTTCCGTGAGACGATCGCATGTATCCCCGCGTCGATCGAGTCTGCGGGACCCGCTACCGGACTCTCGGGGGTCCCGACCGGCGCGCGCTCGATTGCAATGGCGGCATCTTAAAGGGGACATACCTGTACGCCCTTATGCCTGTCCGTGCCATTCTGTCAACGTACATCGCCATGCGCCGGTCAGGAAGTGGTTAAAGTGATACTAAACACACACTGTATAATTTACAGTATCCCTTCTCTTTCTGTATGTGGATGATGGCGCTGTAATTATTTTAATTACAAAAAAAAAAAACCATCCAAGGACCTTCTTTCTGAATCAATATATAGCTGTCACATGACCCGGCTCTGTGGGGGCCATCAATCAAGATGTAATATCCCGCCCCCATTGTGTATAGCTGTTAGTGGGCATGGAGGAGGAGTGAGGGAGTGGGCTGTCCTTTACCGCTTTGTATATGCCCATGTGTGAGACTCATGGGCTGCTCAGATGGGATCAAAGAAGAAATGCTCAGGGTAGAAATATACTGAAAACTGAGCATGTGCAGAGCTGCCAACACTGCTCTGCAAAATCCACACTTGCAGTGGGGACATGGACAGGAGGGGGAGATAGAGAGCAGCAGGATCAACCAGTTTTTTTTTTTTGCAGAACACAGAAAACGAATCCCATAGTGACTCACAGAGTGAGTGTGAACAGCATGTAATACACCATTTATTGATTGTTTTTAACCGCTTCCCGACCAGTGCACGCCGATTTACGCCGGCAGAATGCCACTGGTGGGCAAAAGGGCATACAGGTACGTCCCCTTTAAGAGGCGGCCCGCCGAGTTCTCCGTGACCGCGGGTCCCGCGGACTTGAGGTAGAGGTAGAACAGGGAGATGCTTTTGTAAACAAGGCATTTCCCTGTTCTGCCTTGTGACATGACAGAGATCACCGCTCCCTGTCATCGAGAGCAGGGATCGCTGTCATGTGTGTTGAAGCCCATCCCCCCCCACAGTTAGAATCACTCCCTAAGACACACTTAACCCCTTCATCGCCCCCTAGTGGTTAACCACTTCACTGCCATTTACACAGTAATCAGTGCATTTTTATAGCACTGATCGCTGTATAAATAACAATGGTCCCAGAATAGTGTCAAAAGTGTCCAATGTGTCCGCCATAATGTCGCAGTCACGATAAAAATCACAGATTGCCGCCATTACTAATAAAAATAAATAATTAATAATAAAAATGCCATAAAACTATCCCCTATTTTTTGACGCTATACATTTTGCGCAAACCAATCAATATACGCGTATTGCAATTTATTTTATTTTTTTTACCAAAAATATGTAGAATACGTATCGGCCTAAACTGAGGAAATTTTTTTTTATATATATATATATATATTTTTGGGGGATATTTATTATAGCAAAAAAGTAAAAAATATAGCTTTTTTTTCAAAATTGTCGCACTTTTTTGTTTATAGCGCAAAAAATAAAAACCGTAGAGGTGATCAAATACCACCAAAAGAAAGCTCTATTTGTGGAGAAAAAAGGGACGTAAATTTTGTTTGGGTACAACGTCGCACGACTGCGCTATTGTCAGTTAAAGCGACGCAGTGCCGAATCGCAAAAAGTGCTCTGGTCAGGAAGTGGGCAAATACTTCCAGGGCTGAAGTGGTTAATGATGTTGGTTTAATTACAATTTAATGTCTCTAATAACTAAAACCCACATCATAAAAAACTATCAATAAATGCTGTATTACATGCTGTTAATACTCACTCATTCCTTTTCTGTATTCTGCAAAAAACCTGGTAGATCCTGCTGTCCCCCCCCCCCCCCCCCCCTGTCCATGTCCCCACTGCAAATGGGGATTTTGCAGAGCAGTGTTGGCAGCTCTGCACATACTCAGTTTTCAGTGAGTTTTTTTGAGCAGCGGCCAGTCCATTAGGGGCACAGGGGTGCCGCCCCCTTATCTTAATGCGCCAGCCGCTAATCTCCATGCTTAGAGCCAGAGGCTCTAATTGGCAGAAAAAAGTTTGGGCTCGGGGCACAGAGCACTGCGCCCCGAGCCCAACGACTTGTGACATTAGCGAATCTTTATTCGCTATTGTCTTCCGTCTTCTCCTACTGACCAATCAGGACAGGAGGCAGGTCTTAAGACCGGATTAGCTAGGAGGAGAAGCTGGGAAAGCCACGACCTGGATGGGGTAAGAGGGGGTTTGTTTGCCACCCCCCCCCCCCCCCCCCAAAAAAAATGGAGCACCACCCGCCACTGGTTTCTATGCTTAGCATTTCCTCCCTATCACATCTGAGCAGCCCATGTGACTATATGTTCCCAATATATTCCCAATTTGGGCACATTGGGGATATGCCCCTGACATTAAATGTGGGACATATAAAATCTTATAGCAGATGGTAATATGGAGACCTCTGGTCCAAATTGTGTAGTGTAGGAAAGATAAAACACACTCAGAAACAAAACTATTTCCTGTTGATTTTTTATTTATTTTTTTATCTTTAAAGATGATGTCCTAAATCTGTTTATGGCGGTCCTGGGCATCGGGTTAGTCGTGTCGTTACCATGCTGTATTCTTGAATTTTTCGCTGGCGTAGGATGTAATATCCTTCTCTGCTGTGTGTCAGGCCTGATGGGTAAGACAATGTTTTGTATTATAAACCTATAATCTAATCCGCAGGGATCTTCAAACTACGGCCCTCCAGCTGTTGCCGAACTACATGTCCCATGATGCATTGTAAACCTCTGACATTCGCAGGCATGACTAGGCATGATGGGAATTGTAGTTCCTGAACAACTGGAGGGCCATAGTTTGGAGACCCTTGATCTAATGAGACCCCCTACATAACCTGATGATTCTTTTTTACCAAAAATATACTCCATATATGGCCCCATACACCGATATGAGCTTGTTGGACATCCTATTCCAAAACCATGGGAATTAATATAGCTGTCCCCCCCCACATTGCAGCTATAACAACCTCCATGGTTCTGGGAAGACTGTCCATGAGATTGTGGAGTGTGTCTGTGGGAATTTTTTTTTGCTCATTCAGCCAAAAGAACACGTGTAAGGTCAAATATTGAAGTTAGATGAGAAGATCTGTTTCGAAATCGCCGTTCTAATTCATGCCAATAGTGTTCGGCAGGATTGAGGTCAGGGCTTTGTGGAAGACATTTGAGCTTCTCCACGCTAAACTCATCAAGCCATGTCTTTATGGAGGTTGCTTTGTGTACATTGTTATTTTCAGTAGGGTTGAGGTCAAGGCTCTGTGCAGGTCACTTGAGTTCCTCCATGTCAAACTCATCAGGCAAAATCTTTATGGAGCTGGCTTTGTGTACATTGTCATTTTCAGTAGGGTTGAGGTCAAGGCTCTGTGAAGGACACTTGAGTTCCTCCATGTCAAACTTATCAGGCCAAATCTTTATGGAGCTGGCTTTGTGTACATTGTCATTTTCAGTACGGTGAGGTCAAGGCTCTGTGAAGGACACTTGAGTTCCTCCATGTCACACTCATCAGGCCAAATCTTTATGGAGCTGGCTTTATGTACATTGTCATTTTCAGTTGGGTTGAGGTCAAGGCTCTGTGAAGGACACTTGAGTTCCTCCATGTCAAACTCATCAGGCAAAATCTTTATGGAGCTGGCTTTGTGTACATTGTCATTTTCAGTAGGGTTGAGGTCAAGGCTCTGTGAAGGACACTTGAGTTCCTCCATGTCACACTCATCAGGCCAAATCTTTATGGAGCTGGCTTTATGTACATTGTCATTTTCAGTAGGGTTGAGGTCAAGGCTCTGTGAAGGACACTTGAGTTCCTCCATGTCAAACTCATCAGGCCAAATCTTTATGGAGCTGGCTTTGTGTACATTTAATTTTCAGTAGGGTTGAGGTCAAGGCTCTGTGAAGGACACTTGAGTTCCTCCATGTCAAACTCATCAGACCAAATATTTATGGAGCTGGCTTTGTGTACATTGTCATTTTCAGTAGGGTTGAGGTCAAGGCTCTGTGAAGGACACTTGAGTTCCTCCATGTCAGACTCATCAAACCTGTCTTTATGGAGCTGGCTTTGTATACAGGGGTACAGTCATGCTGAAACAGAAGAAGGGTCTTTATCAAACTGTTACCACAAGTTTGGAAGAGCACAGTTGTCTGACATGTCTTTGCATGCTGTTGTATTAACAGTACCCTTCACTGGAAACATCTGAGCTCCATAATTTAGAGGGAGGTCCACATACATTTGGCATTACAGTGTAACAATAATACCATCGTGCCCAGGGCTGGTCAAGTGATCGAATGATAATTCAATGGTCATATGATCTGAGTTGGGGATTTGTCCTGCCCTCATTTTTCAAAACCTGTTAACAGACACCACATGGGCTTCTAAAGAGTTTTGACTGCTTCTTACATCTTACTTTTTTTACTTTATAGCTCTCTTGGCTTTTGCGGCAATGATCCATGGAATTGTTGTTCTCTCCAACGCTTTTTACTTCCAGTACTCCTTGACCTTTGGATTGGGATGGCTGACAGTAATCATCGCAGTTGCCTCAGGTATGAATTATCCAAAGCACATGTAGCACCTCTCTTACACCCCACAGGTAGGATAGTGCCTTCAGAGACAGGGGCAGGCTTTTATCCCAGAACTGAGTCCCTGGTTAAAATGAGGGGACCGAGAAAGGATATTGGGCGCCAGATACTTTTGACTTTTTAAAGGTTTATTGCAGAACAGTTAAAGAGGTGAGGGTTATGTGTCCCAGATACTGTAGCAAATCACTTACAGATGCTCCAGATCCAGATCAATGTTCAGCTTCACAGTGTCAGAACTTTTAAGCCGACCCGGCAACACTGTTCCCAAATTTATGTGCCTTCTCCAAGTAGGTCACCAGGCCTTTCTGAGAGACCAGCCTTCTTCCTGGCTCTCTACAGGAAGAGGCCTCCCCTGGATCTTCTCCTTGGCACAACTTCCTCCACACCAGGCAGAACAACTTGAGGACCACTTCAGCACGCTTTAGGCCCTAAACCAGGCTATTTGGGCCTAACCTGCAGAGCTCAGTCCAGCTCCCTCAAACCTCCTACTGAATTGGTTGAAGAAAATATAAATATTCATAGCTTCGTTTTTTGTAAAAACTCTTAATTTAACCAGTGAAACGAAACAAGCCAACTTAAAGTGGAGTTCTGCCAAATTTTTTTTTTTGTAAGTCCGCAGCTACACATACTGCAGCTGCTGACTTTTAAAATATGGACACCTACCTGTCCAGGGCGCCCGCGATGTTGGCAGCTGAAGCCAATATGTCCCTCGGCTCTCGGGGTGGAGACGCTGCCATCTTCGGTAAGGGAATCGGGAAGTGAAGCCTTGTGGCTTCACAGCCTCGTTCCCTACTGCCCATGCGTGAGTCGCGCTGCGCGATCCCACTGGCCCCTGCTGTCTTCTGGGACCTGTGTGTCTCCCAGAAGACAGTGGGGGTGGGACGGAGGAGGCGCCAGATATGGTATAGATGTCTGCGGATACAGCGGCTATCTATGCCCGGAAGTGGAAGCAAATACCTGGATTATACAGGTATCTGCTCCCCCCTCCCCCTGAAAGGTGCCAAATGTGACACCGGAGGGGGCAAGGATTCCGAAAAGTGGAAGTTCCATTTTTGGGTGGAACTCCGCTTTAAGCTTATGGAAAAACAAGGTGGAAAAACTATACAATCAGTCTGAACTAACTACAGCCCAGCCAGAAACAAAATTGACATTGACCCTGTTGACGCAAGACGTAAAACATACGGGAGGAAAAGCCACGTTCCGTGACGTCACCGGCGGCTTTTAACTTTTTAGGGGTTTTAACTCATCCCTTTTTTTTAGCAGTATTGCATTTAATGAACACATAAGTGGACCTGGAGTTTTTTTAAATCTTTGCTCATGTTTTTAATTAATTTGGATTTCTTCTGCTGTGTTCCAGGTGTGTTGAGCTTTTTCACTCGTGAAAAAGAGACTAAAGAGATGGGAATACCCGCAGCTCTGCCAGTACAGGGGGCGACGCAACAGAACCTCTCCGTTATCTCAGGAAATATTGGACAGTCCGTCCCATGATCATGGAAAAGAATATGACTGTGAATTTCCAGGAGTGTGCCATGCTACATCTGCTTTATTAAACTGGACCTAGGGTCAGCTAGAAGACACAACATGACAAATTTTGCAAAGATGGTCCCAAGGGTTCCCACACCAGAGCAAAAAAGAACGGCCGCAACTGCGGGAAAATGGTTTCATTCTTCACCAGGACAGCACTTTCTGTGAAGCAGTTTTTAAACGACAAACCTATTACTACACTTGAACATCCTCCATATTCGCCCGATTTAGCACCATGCGACTTTTATCTTTTCCCAAAAGTTCAATCAGTGCTTAACCACTTCAGCCCCAGACCATTTGGCTGGCCAAAGACCAGAGAACTTTTTGCGTCGCTGTAACTGACAATTGCGCGGTCGTGCGACGTGGCTCCCAAACAAAATTGACGTCCTTTTTTTCCCCCACAAATAGAGCTTTCTTTTGGTGGTATTTGATCGCCCCTGCGGTTTTTAATTTTTTGCACTATAAACAAAAAAAGAACGACAATTTAGAAAATAACGCAATATTTTTTACTTTTTGCTATAATAAATATCCCCCAAAAAATATATAAAAAATGTTTTTCCCTCAGTTTAGGCCCATACATATTTTTGGTAAAAAAAAATCGCAATAAGCGTTTATTGATTGGTTTGCGCAAAAGTTATAGCGTCTACAATATAGGTGATAGATTTATGGCATTTTTATTAATATATATATTTTTTTTACTAGTAATGGCGGCGATCTGTGATTTATATCGTGACTGCGACATTATGGCAGACAGATCAGACACTTTTGGCGCTATTTTAGGACCATTCACATTTATACAGCGATCAGTGCGATTAAAAATGCACTGATTACTGTGTAAATGTGAATACAATAAATGATGAAAGGACTTCTGCGCTACTAATATAACGAATGTGTTTATGGGGCATAATAGTGATCACAAATCACATATAAGCATAAAAAAGTGTACAAAAATGTAAGTGACTATGTGCATAACCTTAATGATCTATCACAAGTGCCTAATAAATAATACTGGAACCATATATCTAATATTTCAGCAATAAATAAATAAAATAAATATATGTGCAATATGTACAGTGAATAAGGTTCAATAATATTAAATATATAAATGCTAGGTACACAATAAATATATGCAGTGCTGACCACTATATATATATATAAAGTGCCAATTAGCATATAAAGTGAAAATCCTGGGTAAAATAAAATCGTGCAAAAATGCAAAAAATACTCCAATGTAAAAAATGAGTGCAATATAAGAAATTTCCAACATGTGTATATTCTTAGGTGACACGTTCACAGTAATCAGGTATGAGGTAGCAATCCAATTTTGAGCTTGCAATGCTCTTACCTTATAGGCATAAGGGAAATGTCTTATTCCATTATGTCGATCATGTTGTTCCCACTTCCATCCATACGAATCAATCAGTCCAACGATGTTAATTTGATGCAGGAGATGAACATCCACTTAAACTGAGACCCGAATCTCAGGCGCCCAAGGAGATTCGGGTCTCAGTTTAAGTGGATGTTCATCTCCTGCATCAAATTAACATCGTTGGACTGATTGATTCGTATGGACGGAAGTGGGAACATGATCGACATAATGGAATAAGACATTTCCCTTATGCCTATAAGGTAGGAGCATTGCGAGCTCAAAATTGGATTGCTACCTCATACCTGATTACTGTGAACGTGTCACCTAATGCCGCGTACACACGGTCGGAATTCTCGTCGGAAAAAGCTCTGACGGTTTTTCCGACGGAATTCCGATGGAATTCCGCTCAAGCTATAACACCGCGGCATAAAACACGTTCGACAGCACTATAAAAGGGAAGTTTAATGCTTCCGAGCATGCGTGGAATTGTTTCCGAGCATGCGTCGGAATTTTGCGTGTCGGAATTGCCTACACACGATCGGAAAATCCGATAGAAAGGTTTTCCGTTGGAAAAATTGAGAACAGGCTCTTAATCCAAAGTCCGTTGGAAATTCTGACAGAAAAAGACCGATGGGCATACACACGGTCGGAAAATCCGATGAAAAGCTCCCATCGGACTGTTTCCATCGGAAATTCCGACCGCGTGTACGCGGCATTAGAATATACACATGTTGGACATTTCTTATATTGCACTCATTTTTTGCATTGGAGTATATTTTGCATTTTTGCACAATTTTATTTTACCCAGGATTTGCACTTTATATGCTAATTGGCACTTTATATATATATATATATATATATATATATATGTGTATATATATGTATATGTATATATATATATATATATATATATATATATATATATATATATATATATATATATATATATATATATATATATATATATATATATATATATATGTATATATAGTGGTCAGCACTGCATATATTTATTGTGTACCTAGCATTTATATATTTAATATTATTGAACCTTATTCACTGTACATATTGCACATATATTTATTTATTGCTGAAATATTAGATATATGGTTCCAGTATTATTTATTAGGCACTTGTGATAGATCATTAAGGTTGTGCGCATAGTCACTTACATTTTTGTACACTTTTTTTTTGTGTAAATGTGACTGGCAGTGAAGGGGTTAACCAGTAGGGGGGCGCTGCAGTGGTTAAGTGTGTCCTAGGGAGTGATTCTAACTGTGTGGGGGAGGGGCTATGTGTGACGCGACACTGATCACCGCTCCCGATTACAGGGAGCGGTGATCAGTGTCCTGTCACTAGGAAGAATGGGGAAATGCTTGTTTACATCAGCATTTCCCTGTTCTTCCTCTCTGTGAGATGATCGCGGGTATCCCCGCGGACATCGAGTCCACAGGACCCGCGATCACACTCACGGAGCTTGCGGCCTTCGACCAGTGGAAAACAAGACTGCAGCAATGTATTAGTGCAAATGGGGGATATATTGAAGGGGACAAGCATTGCATTTGTAATACATATAAATAAAGGTGAGTTATATAATCAGTCTCGTTATTTAATAGAAACACCTCATATACGGTATATATATGTGTGTAAAGTATCAATTTTTTTTTGATACTTTACACATTGCCCTCTATTGTTTTTAGCTTGTATCTTTTAAACTGGACTATTTTCTATTTGCTCCTTCATTGTGAGACTTTTTATTCCAATAAAACGATATTGGTTAATTTGCACCATATGGAGCATTTTTTCCTGTTTCTCACACCATGTGCCACTAACTTCTAATCTCAGATGAGCCGGAGGTACAGTTCCCTACTGTGTACCAACCACCTGGATGATATATTGTGCGTTGACTGGATGATCCACCGTGTGTCTACACCCTGGAGGTTTTGGCGATACCCATAGGCTGCGTGTCCATATCCACAAGGCGTACCCATAGGACCCGGAACCACCTTCCAGCATCCAAAGGGAGAAAAACACACAAGCGCTGTTGACTCACTGCCGTACGGTATGTGCGTCCACCTTATCCGGTAGGAAGTACCTTATCAAGTACCAATATTTCCCTTGCACCATATTTATACATTTTGGTGTGTGCCGTACCTCTACAATACCAGATTTTACCCACATCCACGTTTGGAAAAAGAAATCTCCATTCATCTACCTCATTAGTCCATCTCGACCAGAGAGACTTCTCCATCACTAGTTTTATCACTATTTATTATACTTCAGCACTGTTACACATATTTATTGCACTTTCCATACTTTATATTAGGGTTGTCCCGATACTAGTATCGGTATCGGGACCGATACCGAGGATTTGTGCGAGTACTTGTACTCGCACAAATGCTCCCAATGCCTAATCCGATACCTGTAACCGGAAGTCGGCGGGCGGAGCGAGTGGAGCGGAGATCGATCTGGCAGCAGTGGAACAGGGGGGTAAGCTGGCCGGGGCAGGAATGAAGGGTGCCGCCGCATATTGTGTTCAAAGGCGCCCATCTTGGTACACCTTTGTACTCGGCTGCAGTAAGCCAGCAGCGGACATCTTGTTACACCCAGCCCATATAGTTCGGGCTGGGTGTAACAAGATGTCTGCTGCTGGCTTACTGCAGCTGAGTGCAAGGTGTACCAAGATGGGCGTTGCAGCATACTAAATGTTAAATGACATGAATGATGAGAGGCAAGGAAGGATTTTGCAGAGCTATATGCCATATAGCATTGCAAAATCCTTCCTTGCCTCTCAATGCATTTTAGTGCCCATCAGTGCCTGCCCATAAGTGCTGCCTATCAGTGCCCATAAGTGCCAACTATCAGTGCCAGCCACCTATCAGTGCCCATAAATGCCTATCAGTGCCATCTATCAGTGCCCAAAAGTGCTGCCTATCAGTGCCCATTAGTCAGTACCATCTATCAGTGCTCAGGGGACTCACAAGGGTAGGAGACTGATCGGTGTTCCTCGGTACTTGGAACACACCATTGGCCTCCTCTCCAGTGACAGGACGTGGAGCTGTGTGTTTACACACACAGATCCACGGTCCTGCAGTGTTACCAGGCAATCGCGGGTGCCCGGCGGACATCGCGACCGCCGGGCACGCGCACCGGGTCCCGAGCAATGCTGCAGGTGCGCGCACGCGCGCGCCCCCTAGATGGTCGGGAATAGGAGGACGTCATATGACGTCCACCCAGGATGGGAGATCCACCTTGTGGACGTCATTTGACTATGGCTGGGTATTGAAGTGGTTAAAAATCTGGTCACCTTAGGTTAAGAGGGGGGGAAGGAGATGAGGAGATCAGCAATGATGAGAATGATTTGGACCAGTGCACAAAGCAAGGTCCATAAAGACATGGGTGAGCGAGTTTGGGGTGGAGGAACTTGACTGACCTCTACAGAGTCCTGACCTCAACCTGATAGAACACCTTTGGGATGAATTAGAGTGGAGACTGCAAACCAGGCCTTCTTGTCCAACATCAGTGCCTGACCACACAAATGCGCTTCTGGAAGAATGGTCAACCATTCCCATAGACACGCTTCTAATTCTTGTGGACGGCCTTCCCAGAAGAGTTGAAGCTGTTATAGCTGCAAAGGGAGGGCCAACCCAATATTGAACCCTACGGACTAAGACTGGGATGCCGTTAAAGTTCATGTGCGTGTAATGGAAGCGGTCCCAATACTTTTGGTAATATAGTGTACATTGGTCCAAGCTGGACCAATGTAACTATGCAAAAAAAGCTTGAGGAAGCTGTTCCGTCATAAGACAACTGCTCTTTCACCATCACTTTTACTGACTTGCAGAATGTAGGTCTATGTGCAGTTGTGTAATTGTGTGGGGAAAATGGTGAAGTACATTCCTGGAAACCTTGTGTTTCAGTTATGATTTATGCAACTTCCCAGAAAGATTTACAGCTTTTTGCAAGAAAAATAATAAAAAAAAACTCTATATGCCAAAATATAAACCAAATCTGAGGTGATGCTCACACCTAAACCGGCCGCGGTTCGCACAGCAACGCTGTCCGTCCCTCTTCTCCGTTTTCAGGGATGAATCAGGGCAGAATCTTTGCCTGAACTCAGCCCTGAAAAGGAGGCAAAGACGCACAGCGCTTCTGTGCAGTGCGCTCCATAGCCCCCCATAGAGAGCCGGTCATATTCTCCTGCTATGCCAATTGGATGCGGTGAAAGCCGCATCCAATTCGCATAGGTGTGAACCCGGCCTTAAACCTATTGGCTGCCTTTATCTTGTAAAGAACTATTTCTGATCTTACGGTAGGGCATTATTTTTTAAAAATGTTAACATCGAGAACTTTCTTGAGGTTTTTAAAAATAGACCACAAAATAAAATACCGTATATACTCGAGTATAAGCCGACCCGAATATAAGCCGAGGCACCTAATTTTACCACAAAAAACTGGGAAAACGAATTGACTTGAGTATAAGCCTAGGGTGAGAAATGTGCAGCTACTGACAGTGGAAAAGAGGGTCAACAATGCCCATTTGCAGCCTCACTGTGCCCATTTGCAGCCTCACTGTGCCCATTTGCAGCCATAGGTCCCCCCGAACTTCAAACTTTGTAGTTAAGGGTTCCTAGATGCCCCCTATCTGTAGCCAAAGGGTCCCGAAATTACATTGCTGCAGATGGACACAGTTGACCGACTTTGGGGCCCTGTATCTCGGGGCCACTTGGTGCTAGGAACCCCCATTGGATATGTTGTAATGTTTTTTTTTAAAGTTTCTTTTTATTTAAATTTTTCACACACAACATACAATAACCACTGGGTTGTGTCAACATAACAGCAACCCAGTCAGCTGGCCACGCAGGGCCCAACATTTCCCCTTCAACCTCCCACCCCCCCCCCCCCCCCTCTCACCCCTCCCCTCCCCTGTTTGTCACAGCTCAGCCCCCCACGTTCGTAACCATTACCATTACAGGACATATGTTCCCTTCTCCTGTAAGCCTCCATAGTCGTTCAGCGGTACTGCAACTGAAGTTAGATTCCACCTCCCTTCATAATTTATTTCATTACGCTGTGTATCCTCACATCTTTACTCCATCCTATGTCACGGAGTCCAGATATGTTGTAATGTTGGTTCCACTTAGGGTTGCCACCTGTTCGGGATTCACCCGGACAGTTCAGGTTTGGAATCATGCGTCCGGGTTTCTGACCACCTGAAACCCGGACACATTATTCAGACTGGATTATGGCTTCCTTTCAGGGTTGCTGGCTGCAGTTGTCTAAGCTAACAGTGTCTGTTTCACTCTCTTTTACACTGCCCAAAGCCAACACTAACAAACACACACACACTCAGACTGGAGAGGAGAGAGAGATCGATCTTCTCCTCTTCCTACCACCCTCTGTGTCTGCCCACACTCCAATCCCAGGCGTTGTGAATCAGAAAAGGAAGTCCAGCAGCCTCAGATACATCTGGAGGAGAGGTGCTGACTGCCAAGGGGTGAGTGAGCTCCCCATCCATCCCTGTCTATGACTGAAGTCTTCCCCCTTTTCTCTCCTGCCTCTGAGTACAGTAAGGTAAATCAGGGTTCTCAGAGCACCCCTTACATCAGTGTTCCCCTTTACACCAGAGGCCACAGTGTTCCCCCCATAAATCCAGGTTCCCAGAATATCCCTTATGTTCGAGTCTCCAGAGTTCCCCCTTACTTTAGAGTTTGCGGAGTCCCCCCTTACAGTGTAAGGGAACCCTGTGAGATCAGATGTAAAAGGGGAACTCTGTGGATGCTAATGTAAAGGGGGACTTTTGTGATTAAGTTTATATGATTAGAAAAGTTATTTAACCACTTTCAGCCCCGGACCAATTTGCAGCCAAAAGGACCAGGCCCCTTTTTGCGATTCGGCACTGCGTCGCTTTAACTGACAATTGCGCGGTCGTGCGACGTGGCTCCCAAACAAAATTGACGTCCTTTTTTTCCCACAAATAGAGCTTTCTTTTGGTGGTATTTGATCGCCCCTGCGGTTTATATTTTTTGCGCTATAAACAAAAAAGAGCGCCAATTTTGAAAAAAAAAAACATTATTTTTTATTTTTTGCTATAATAAATATCCCCCAAAAATATATAAAAGAAACATTTTTTTTCCTCAGTTTAGGCCGATACGTATTCTTCTACATATTTTTGGTTAAAAAAATCGCAATAAGCGATTACTGATTGGTTTGCGCAGAAGTTATAGCGTTTACAAAATAGGGGATAGTTTTAAAGCATTTTTATTAATATTTTTTTTTTATTAGTAATGGCGGCGATCAGCGATTTTTATTGTGACTGCGACATTATGGCGGACACATCGGACATTTTTGACACATTTTTGGGACCATTGTCATTTATACAGCAATCAATGCTATTTAAATGCATTGATTCCTGTATAAATGACAGTGGCAGTGAAGGGGTTAACCACAAGGGGGCAGTGTAGGGGTTAAGTATGCCTAGGGGTGTTATTCTTACTCACGGGGGTCCCAACTGGCGCGGGAGCGCGCCGCTCCCGATGGCACGGACAGGCATTAAGGAGGGACTTATATATACGCCCTCTTGCCTGTACATGCCATTCTGCCGACGTATATCTGTGTGCGCCGGTCGGGAAGTGGTTAATTGCAAAATCTATGTATAGTTTTTACTATAAAAAAAAATAAAAATTGCTGTGCGCCGCTAAAGTGTTTGGGTTTGACTTGAAGAAAAGGTGGCAACCCTGGTTCCACTGGGTTTGCACACCAAATTTGAGGTACCTAGCACCAAGTGGCCCCGAGATACGGGGCCCCAAAGTCGGGTCGGAAAATGTCAAGCACTTTTCTGCAGCAAAAAAATGACATTTTCCGACCCGACTTTGGGGCCCCGTATTTCGTGGCCACTTGGTGCTAGGAACCTCAAATTTGGTGTGCAAACCCAGTGGAACCAGCACTACAATATATCCAAATTTGGGGGTTCCTAGCACCAAGTGGCCCCGAAGGGGCCGCAAAGTCGGGTCGGAAAATGTCATTTTTTTCTGCAGAAAAGTGCTTGACTCGAGTATAAGCCGAGGGGGGCACTTTCAGCACAAAAAAATGTGCTGAAAAACTCGGCTTATACTCGGGTATATACGGTAAATTAAACTTAAACTTAACTTAACTTAACTTAAATACACCCAAAATACAACATAAAAAGAACCACAAACTCTTTAAAAGGGGGAAAATTTCGATTTTTTTTTTTTTTTTTTCAAGCAAATATCACCTAAATCGCTCAATGAGTAAAATCACGAGTTTGTACTTTTGCAAAATTTATTATGATGGTAAAAATCTTTAAATTTGTGTTGAAATAAATATCATGAGATTATTGAAAGCCAATGTGAACGCTTGTAGTACTTCTCTCTGATCAGTGGGAGGAGGAAGAATCCACAATATAAGCTGCCTTGTTCCTCTAATGTTCCAGTGAAGACTGACGGCTGAGGAGGACAGACATGATTTCCAACACGGCAAGGTATAGAAATATTATCGTAACCACTTGACCTCGGGAATATTTACCCCCCTTCCTGAACAGGCCATTTTTTGCGATGTTGCGCTGCGTTACTTTGACAATTGCGTGGTCATGCAACGCTGTAGCTAAATTACATTTACCGTATATACTCGAGTATAAGCCGAGTTTTTCAGCCCATTTTTTTGTGCTGAAAGTGCCCCCCTCGGCTTATACTGGAGTCAAGCACTTTTCTGCAGCAAAGAATGACATTTTCCGAACCGAATTTGGGGCCTCTCGGGGCCACTTGGTGCTAGGAACCCCCAATTTGGTGTGCAAACTAGACATGTGCAATTCGTTTTGTTTTTTTTCCGTTTGTTTTTTCGTTATTTTCGTTCATTCGTTTTCGTACGAATGAACGAACGATTCGCTAAAAATTTTAACGAATCGAACGAATCCGAAAACAACGAAAATCCGAAAAAAACTAATTAGAAACAACAAATGTACGAAAGAAGAAAATCCGAAAAACGAAAACAGGAACAACGAAAATCAAAATGAACGAAAAAATTCGTACATTCGTAACTTTTTTTTTTTTGTTGAATTGGTAATTTTCCGTGTCTCTTACAATGGCGCTGCTTAACGTGCTTCAAATGGATTGAACGAAAAAATTCGTACATTCGTAACTTTTTTTTCTTTTTTTTCTATTCGTAATTTTCCGTGTCTCTTACAATGGCGCTGCTTAACGCGCTTCGAATGGATTGAACGAAAAAATTCGTACATTCGTAACTTTTTTTTTTTGTTGAATTGCTAATTTTCCGTGTCCCTTACAATGGTGCTGCTTAACATGCTTCGAATGGATTGAACGAAAAAATTCGTACATTCGTAACTTTTTTTTTTTGTTGAATTGGTAATTTTCCGTGTCCCTTACAATGGCGCTGCTTAACGTGCTTCGAATGGATTGAATGAAAAAATTTGTACATTCGTAACTTTTTTTTTCGATTCGGAATTTTCCGTGTCTCTTAAAATGTAATAATAGCATACACATTACATAAAATTATGAATTATGCTCCGATTACGAATCTACGAATGTTACGAATGTTACGAATGTACGAATAAATACGAATGCGTCCGAATTTCGAATCAACGAAAAAATAACTCTTATGAAAATACAAATCGTTACGAATACGAACACCGACGACTTATGAATTTACGAATCGTTACGAATCAACGGAAACGAAAAAAAAACGAAACGAAAATAAACGAATTTTTTTGTTGTGCACATGTCTAGTGCAAACCCAGTGGAACCAGCACTACAACATATCCAAAGCTGGGGTTCTTAGCACCAAGTGGCCCCGAGATACGGGGCCCCAAAGTCGATTCGGAAAATGTCATTCTCTGCTGCAGAAAAGTGCTTGACATTTTCCGACCCGAAATTGGGGCCCCGTATCTCGGGGCCACTTGATGCTATAAAACCCAATATTGGATATGTTGTAGTGCTGGTTCCACTGGGTTTGCACACCCAATTTTGGGTTCCTAGCACCAAGTGGCCCCAAGATACGGGGCCCCAAAGTTGGTCAACTGTGTCCATCTGCAGCAATGTCATTTCAGGACCCTTTGGGTCCAGAAACCCCAAATTTGGCTGCAGCTAGAGGGCATCTAGGAACCCTTAACTACCGAGTTTGAAGTTCGGGGGACCTATGGCTGCAAATGGGCACAGTGAGGCTGCAAATGGGCATTGTTGACCCTCTTTTCCACTTACAGTAGCTGCGCATTTCTCACCCTAGGCTTATACTCGGCTTATAGTCAATAAGTGTTAAAATTAGGTGCCTCGGCTTATATTCGGCTTATATATACTGGAGTATATACGGTAAGTAATTTTTTTTTCCAACAAATAGATCTTTCTTTTGGTAGTATTTAATCACCTTCTGCGCTTTTTTATTTTTTTTATTTTATTTAACAACTAAGACCGACAATTATACAATTATAAATAATAAATTTATTTTTTTCCTTTTTGCTATAAAACATTAAAAACGTTAAATCAAATTTCTTTATTAATTTAGGTCAATATGTATTCTTGGTAAAAAAAATAAATAAAACATTTATTTTTTCACTTTCTGCTATAAAACATAAAAAAAACTTTAAAAATCAAATTTCTTCATTAATTTAGGTCAATGTGTATTCTTGGTAAAAAAAAAAAAAATAATAATAATTTTTTTTACTTTTTGCTATAAAACATAAAAAAAACTATAAAAATCTAATTTCTTTATTAATTTAGGTCAATATGTATTCTTGGTAAAAAAATAAATAAATAAATAAAACATTTATTTTTTCACGTTCTGCTATAAAACATAAACAAACTTTAAAAATCGAATTTCTTCATTAATTTAGGTCAATATGTATTCTAAACTAAGACCGACAATTAAAAAAAAAAAAAAAAATAATTTTTTTACTTTTTGCTATAAAACATAAAAAAACTATAAAAATCAAATTTCTTTATTAATTTAGGTCAATATGTTCTTGGTAAAAAAAATAAATAAAACATAAATGTTTTCACTTTGTGCTATAAAACAAAAAACTTTAAAAATCGAATTTCTTCATTAATTTAGGTCAATATGTATTCTTGGTAGAAAAAATAAAGATTAAAAAAAAATAATAAATAAAAAAAAATCCCAATAAGTGTATTGATTGGTTTGCACAAAAGTTATCGCATCTACAAACTATGGGATATATCGTAAAACATTTTATTTATTTAATTTTTTTATACTTGATTGTAATGATACTTGTAATGGTGGCGATCAGCGACTTATAGCGGGACTGCGATATTGCGGTGGTTAATCTGACACTGACTGATACTTTTGACACTTTGTGGGAACCAACGACACTAATTCAGTGATCGGTGCTAAAAATAAATAAAAAAAATGCACTGTCACTGTACTAATGACACTGGCTGGGGAGGGGTTAACATCAGGGGCGATCAAAGGGTTACGGGTCAGTTCACACCATAAAAACGCAGTCTGGATGCCTTCCAGATGCTTTTCTGTATGGGCATTATTGACGCGTTTTGATACGTTCCAGTTTGTTTTTAGTGCGTTTTTGATGCAGTCCAGTGCATTTTTTTCCCCCTCTTTTAACTTAAACAAGGACATGTGTGTTCCAGTGCGTTTTTGGTGTCTTTAGGTGCGTTCCTGTGCATTCCAAGGCGTTTTTGATGCTTTTTACAGCGTTCCAGTATAGTCCAGTGCAGGAATACAGCAAGTTCTACTTTTTTTTTTTTTCTGGAACTGGGGCGCACTGGTGTGAACTATGCCATTAAAGACCATATAACCTACTTTCCATGCGCTTGCCCACTAGATCGCAAATTAAAGGGGACGTACCTGTTACGCCCATTTGCCCACCGCTGCCACTGTGCCAACGTATATCGGCGTGCGCCGGTCGGCAAGTGGTTAAGGGGGCAAATCCTGCCAGGCCTTAAGTGGTTAAAAAATCATTTTAGCATTAAAAAATGATGTAAAACCCCCAAACGTGTGATGTTTTCTGAAAGCAAATGCCCTAGAAAATAAAATGGAGGTGGTTCCAATTTTTTTTTTATGTCACGTGATATTACCGCAAATGGAATTTCAGTGAATTTTGGGAAAACGCAATAAATTACCCAGATTTTTGGTAAAATATAAAAGGTTGGGCAGAGTAAATACTGTAGATACAGATTAAATTTGTGTGTGCCAATGAAAAGGCGACATATATACTGTATATATCGATTTTCTATAGGCGACGCTTCAAAAGGCCCCTATAGGTATCGGTTTAGTGTTGCAGAGGAGGTCTGGTGTTAGAATTATTGCTCTCACTCCAGCATGCACGGCGATATGTAACATGCGCAGGCGCCCCCCCGACGCGTGCATTTACTTTCATACGTGCGTACATTTTTGGGGGATCAAAATTTTTGGGGGATATTTTTTATTTTTATGTGTTTGGGTGTAACTTAATTTTTTTATACAATGATTTTTTTTTTTTACTTAACTTTTCTTTTTCATCACATGGGGACTGGCATGTACTGGCCATCGGGACTACCGGGAGTTTCCCGGTGGGCCGATGGCTCAGTGGGCCAGTCAGGTGCAGTCCTGAAGCCGCTCCTCTCTCACAGTGAGTGATCGCGATTTCACTCCTGTCAGGAGGAACAGCTTCCGTCATATGCTGGAGAGAGCATTAGGCTTCCTGCTCCCTCCAGCCTGCAGGGGGAGATAGACGGCCGGCAGACTTTCCTTCCTCTCTTCCCTTATCACTTATCACATGACTAGAGAGAGGAAGAAGAGAAGCTGCCTTCAGAACTGTGAGTACAGGTGGGAGGGGGACACTCTGATGTAAGGGGCTGGTGATGGGAATCTGATGTAAGGGGGGGGGCTGATGGGACACTCAAAATGTAAGTGGGCCGGTCCGGATGAAGTCCAGGGCCAAATTTCTGTCCCAGTCCAGCCCTGCATGGGGGACAAAAAGTCCCCTGTGTGATGTTTTTTAGGTGACAGGTTCTCTTTAATAAGATACCCAGGGTCTAAAAGACCCCCCAATGTCTCCTCTGGGCTCCACGGAATGTATTGCCATGCCGATCGCATTGCAAAACACTACTTCCTGGCTAAGCTAGCCTAGGGGGCACCGAGAGGCTGACCCGGAAGTGACGTCACAGACGGGTGACGTCATATGACAGGTCAAAGCAAGCAGAGGAGGAGAGCGGACCAGTAGCCGGCACCCACCATGTTGGTCCTGTGCCCGCAGATGGGCAAGCAGAGCCCGGAAAACATGGCGGGGAGCTCACGAACACGCACGCGGGGGGTGCTCCAGTATTGGGGTTGTGTGTGAGCTCACCTGCTGGGCAAGAGTCTGCAGCCACCAGATTGTGTATGAACCCTACCCCCCCCCCCCCTCGCTGTCAGGCCCATATGACGTACGGACCTGGCAGTGAAGGGGTTAAGCACCCATGCCAGTGTTGAGTGGTTTGTCTCATCCTGTGTAAACTGATACATTCTGCTGGAGAGGTTGTGCTTGTGAAAAAAAAACAGACTTGCAGACTGGATCACCAGATGGAAATATAAAAAAAAAAAGAAAGCTTAAAAAAGGGGAAACAAATTCAGCCGCCACATCTAAGAATTGGTAAACTGCAATATAATAAATGTTTGCTTTTTTGGATTTAATACTGTATTAATATCTAATTAGAGGGGGGGAAAAAAGAGGAAACATCAAAATAAAAGAGATTATAGAATAATATAGAATTATATAGAATTATAGAAGTCCGAGCATAACCGCAATCTTAGAGAAGACGGCTGGTCATCTGTAGCTCTGTAAAAAAAGTTGTCCAATAAAAAGGGAATTGAAAGGGATATTTCATCCTAAATGGGAATAAATAAAAACAATAAAAAAAAATATATTTTATTTATTATATATATACATATATATATATATATCTATATATATATATATATAAACTGGGAAAATAATTCATTAAAATAATTTTATTAAATAGAATTAAAATTAGTGGACTCTGGTGGGATGGACATGCCGATTAGTGACATGTATGTCAAAAATCCATGATATGAATTATTCCAAACCCCAATTACACAGTAAGGATTGTATATAGTAATTATAAAAAATAAAAAAAATAAAATCACAAATCTCTCTGTATCTTAAATATTATTTTTAAATATTAATTATTATTATTATATATTAATAATTATATTTAATATATATATGAATCATAGTAGAATAAATACAATTAAAAAAAAACATAAAAAGATCTAATTGAGGAAAAAAAATTATTAAATGGAAATAAAAGGTAGGTTCAGTGGGTCAAAACCCATTTCCATCCTTCTAGGACACTAGCAAAAAAACAGAGGCAGGCTGTGAGTTAGGAGAGACTTATCTGGGCTGGTCAAGTTTTTTTATTTGCCAGTATCTAGTCCTCCTGTAGGGGGCAGTATAACCTGACAGTCAAAGCATCCTGTAATCCTTAAAGTATAAGAAAGAAATGTAGAGTTTACCACAAATGATAAAAATGATAAAAAAGAAGTTGACCAATAAAAGGGAATTGAAATATATATATATATATATATATATATATATATATATATATATATCTCTCTGGGTAAATAATTCATTAAAATAATTTTATTAAATAGAATTAAAATTAGTGGACTCTGGTGGGATGGACATACCGATTAGTGACATGTATGTCAAAAATCCATTATATGAATTATTCCAAACTCCAATTACATAGTAAGGATTGTATATAGTAATTATAAAAAAAAAAGTTAAAAAAAAATCACAAATCTCTCTGTATCTTAAATATTATTTTTAAATATAAATATTAAATATTAAATATAAATATTAAATATAAATATTAATTGTTATTATTATTATTATTATTATTATTATTATTAATAAATATATTTAAATATTAATATTGGCTGAACTTGGGGAGTGAATCATCATAGTAGAATAAATAAAATAAAAAAAACATAAAAAGATCTAATTGAGAAAATAATTTTATTAAATGGAAATAAAAGGTAGGTTCAGTGGGATTTACATGCATAATGTATGTCAAAACCCATTTCCATCCTTCTAGGACACTAGCAAAAAAACAGGGGCAGGCTGTGAGTTAGGAGAGACTTATCTGGGCTGGTCCACAAGTTTTTTTTATTTGCCAGTATCTAGTCCTCCTGTAGGGGGCAATATAACCTGACAGTCAAAGCATCCTGTAATCCTCAAAGGATAAGATAGAAATGTAGAGTTTACCACAAATGATAAAAATGATAAAAATATTAAATATTAGTCTGTAAACATTAAAAAAAAAAAAAATGGATCAAAATGTGTTTTGTATTCCCTGACTATATACAGAATATAAGTACCGGTAGGTATCTTCTAATATATTCTAATACGTTTTGGGAAAAATCTTTTACATTTAGTTATATTACATGTGTACTAACAGAATTCTCTGCTTCATTGTAGGATCTATGAGCTGGATTCACAGTAGAATAGAACCCGACAGCAATTACAATGGATGAAATAAGACAGCTAATATCGGCAAGCAATACACCATCATATACTAGAATCCCCTAAACAAGCAGTATTGTATTTCAGATGGGACATGGCGATGATAATTATCATATCAAATGTTTTATATTAAAGGTCACCATTGTGATTAGAGAACATTAATGCCGCGTCCACACACGGTCAGACTTTCCAGCAGAAAAAGTCAGACGGAATCTTTTCATAGGATATTCCGATCATGTGTGGGCCTCATCGTCTTTTTTTTTTCGAAAATTCTGACGGACCTAGAAATAGAACATGTTTTAAATCTTTCCGACGGAATCAGTTCCTATCGGGAAAACCGCTCGTCTGTATGCTGTTCCAGACGAACCAAAAATGACGCAAGTACGAGACGGCAGCTATTGGCTACTGGCTAATGAACTTCCTTTTTCTAGTCCCGTCGTACGTGTTCTACGTCAAGGCGTTCTAGACCGTCGGACTTTGGTGTGATCGTCTGTAGGCAAGACCGCTTGAGCGGAATTCAGTCGGAAAAACCGTCAGAGTTTATTCCGACGAACGTGTGTACGCAGCATAACTTTTATGTTGCTTCTCGTACCTGGATGGGCCATAACTAGACATGTGCGGAATTCCGTCTGTATTCGTAACGATTCGTATTTTCGTAAGTTATTTTTTCGTTGATTCGTTTTTCCGTTAGTTTAAAAAATTCGTTGATTTTCGTTTTTTTTTCGTTTTCGTAGATTCGTAATCGGAGCAAATTCATAATTTTATGTAATGTGTATGCTATTATTACTTTTATGTATTATTTTTTTCGTTCAATCCATTCAAAGCACGTTAAGCAGCGCCATTGTAAGAGACACGGAAAATTACAAATCGACAAACAAAAAAAAAGAAAAGTTACGAATGTACGAATTTCGTTCAATCCATTCGAAGCACGTTAAGCAGCGCCATTGTAAGAGACATGGAAAATTACGAATCGAAAAAAAAAAGTTACGAAAGTACAAATTTTTTCGTACGCATTCGTATTTTCGTAGATTTAGTTACATTCGTACTTTCGTTAGATTGATTTATTTCGTACTTTCGTAACATTGTTTTCGTAGATTCGTAAATTCATAATTTTATGTAATGTGTATGCTATTATTACATTTTAAGAAACACAGAAAATTACGAATCGAAAAAAAAAAAAGTTACAAATGTACGAATTTTTTCGTTCAATCCATTCGAAGCACGTTAAGCAGCGCCATTGTAAGAGACACGGAAAATTACGAATCGAAAAAAAAAAAAAAATTACGAATGTACAAATTTTTTCGTATAATCCATTCGAAAGCACGTTAACCACTTGCCGACCGCCCCATGTAGATATACGTCGGCAGAATGGCACGTACAGGCAGAACCACGTACCTGTACGTGCCATTCTTTAGGCGGTTGGGGGGTCCGATCGGACCCCCCTCCGCCGGCGGGGACGGTCGGCATCGCTTCAGGAGCGATCCGGGACGAGGGACGGCCAGTGGTTTCTGGCCACCCCCTCGCGATCGCTCCTGGCGAATGAAAAGCTTCCCCTTCCTGTCTATTGTATAGACAGGAAGGCGGAAGTGATGTCACGCTCGGTGCGCCGGTCTATGTGACCGGAGACGCCGAGCGGCGAACATGTTAAGGTTAGTGCACAACACTACACTGACACCAGTACAGTTAGGCACACAAAACACCCCCCTGTCACCCCCTGATCACCCCCCAGATCACCCCCTCCCCCCCCAGTCACAGTGTCACTAATTGCAGTGATCATTTATTTACTGATCACTGCATTTAGTGTCAGTGTGACTGTAATAACTGTCAGGGCAGTTAGTTTTAGGTCCTAGGTAGCCCCCTACCCCCCCCTAATAAAGGTTTAACCCCCTGATTGCCCCTAGTTAACCCCTTCACCCCCTTTTGCCAGTGTCACTAAGCGATCGTTTTTCTGATCGCTGCATTGTGTCGCTAGGTAACCATTTTTTTTTTATTTTAACCGCCATGTTTTATATAGGTTCATAAATAGTTTTATAGGTCAGGTACCCCCATATTACAACCTAAATAAAGGTTTTAACCCCCTGATTGCCCCTAGAGTTAACCCTTTCACCAGTAATCACCGTATAACTGTCACTGGTGACGCTGGTTAGCCAGTTAGTTATTTCGTTATTTAGGTTCCCCGTCAGGTTTTTATATAGCGTCAGGTACCCCCATATATTACCTAATAAAGGTTTAACCCCCTGATTGCCCCTAGTTAACCCTTTCACCCCCTTTTGCCAGTGTCACTAAGCGATCGTTTTTCTGATCGCTGCATTAGTGTCGCTAGGTAACCAGTTTTTTTTTTAGGTTAACCGCCATGTTTATATAGGTTCATAAATAGGTTTATAGGTCAGGTACCCCCATATTACAACCTAAATAAAGGTTTTAACCCCCTGATTGCCCCTAGAGTTAACCCTTTCACCAGTGATCACTGTATAACTGTCACTGGTGACGCTGGTTAGCCAGTTAGTTATTTCGTTATTTAGGTTCCCCGTCAGGTTTTTATATAGCGTCAGGTACCCCCATATATTACCTAATAAAGGTTTAACCCCCTGATTGCCCCTAGTTAACCCTTTCACCCCCTTTTGCCAGTGTCACTAAGCGATCGTTTTTCTGATCCCTGCATTAGTGTCGCTAGGTAACCAGTTTTTTTTTGTATTACTGTTACGGGTGACGCTGGTTAGTTAGCTTGTTTTTTATACTGTCAGGGCACCCGCCATTTATTACCCAATAACGGTTTAACCCCCTGATCGCCCGGCGGGTGATATCAATTAGGTTTTTAGGGTCAAATAAGGTCTGCGTCGCCCCAGGTTAGTGCCAGTACCGCAAACACCCACGCGCAAAGCATACACCTCCCTTAGTGGTATAGTATCTGAACAGATCAATATCTGATCTGATCAGATCTATACTAGCGTCCCAGCAGTTTAGGGTTCCAAAAAAACGCAGTGTTAGCGGCATCAGCCCAGATACCTGCTAGCACCTGCGTTTTCCCCCTCCGCCCAGCCCAGCCCACCCAAGTGCAGTATCGATCGATCACTGTCACTTACAAAACACTAAGCACACATAACTGCAGTGTTCGCAGAGTCAGGCCTGATCCCTGCGATCGCTAACATTTTTTTTGTGGTAGCGTTTTGATTCAGTCGCTAACAGTCAGGAGCTTTTTTACCTGTGAATCTCAAAAAAATAAAAAAAACAAAAATAGTTGTCGTTTTATTGTTCTCTCTCTCTCTCTATTGTTGCTCTTTTTTTACTCCATTCTATTCTGCAATGTTTTATTATGTTTTATCATGTTTTATCATGCTTGCTTTTCAGGTATGTAATTTTGTTTACTGTGTTTTAGTGTTAAGCATTTTTTTGTTTTCAGGTGCGCCATTCAGTTGCAGCGCGGATTTATTTATCTTGACAGCAACAGCGTTTGCTCCCACGATACATAAAGCCGCGACTCCAACGCTGTAGGAGGTGATTTCACCACCACAGTTAAAAAAAAGAGCATATATGCCGAAGCATGGGGGCAGCAGGGGGCGGGGAGGAGCGATTGGCTCCTAATGCCACGTACATACGGTCGAAATTCCGACCGTGTGTACACGGCATAACTTTTGCGGGAGGATGCCCCCATGCATCGGCATATATAAATGGTGCATGTATGCCCATCATTAGAAGTGGGTGGATGAAGGGAGGTATTCTAATGGTGGGCATACCCACCAATCAATCTCTTTTTTTCGTTCAGCCAAGAGGCTGCATGAAAAAAAAAAAGATTACAATATATGTCCAGTATGTTGCTGGACTTTGAATGGTTATACCAGAATGATGCCTGCAGGTTTAGGTATCATCTTGGTATCATTCTTTTCAGCCAGTGATCGGCTTTCATGTAAAAGCAATTCTAGCGGGTAATTAGCCTCTAGACTGCTTTTACAAGCAGTAGGAGGGAATGTCCCCCCTCCCGGATATAAACCGCGCCATTGGGAAATTGGGAAAGCATTTTATCACACCAATCTTGGTGTGGTCAGATGCTTTGAGGGCAGAGGAAAGATCTAGGGTCTAATAGACCCCAATTTTTTTCAAAAAAAGAGTACCTGTCACTGCCTATTGCTATCATAGGGGATATTTACATTCCCTGAGATAACAATAAAAATCATAACAAACAAAAAAAATGGAAGGAACAGTTTAAAAATAGAATAAAAAAGCTAAATAAATAAAAAAAAAAACTAAAAAAAAAAAAAAAAAGCACCCCTGCCCCCCCTTCTCTTGCGCAAAGGCGTACACAAGCGTTGGTCTGGCGTCATATGTAAACAGCAATTGCAGCATGCATGTGAGGTATCACCGCGAAGGTCAGATCGAGGGCAGTAATTTTAGCAGTAGACCTCCTCCGTGAATCTAATGTGGTATCATGTAAAGGCTTTTAAAGGCTTTTAAAAATGTATGTAGTTTGTCGCCACTGCGTGTTTGTGCGCAATTTTAAAGCATGTCGTGTTTGGTATCCATGTACTCGGCCTAAGATCATATTTTTTATTTCATCAAAAATTTGAGCAATATAGTGTGTTTTAGTGCATTAAAATAAAAAAAAAGTGTATTTTTTCCACAAAAAATGCGTTTGAAAAATCGCTGCGCAAATACTGTGTGGAAAAAAAAAATGCAACACCCACCATTTTAATCTGTAGGGCCTTTGCTTTAACAATATATATAGTGTTTGGGGGTTCAACGTAATTTTCTTGCAAAAAAAAAATATGTTTTCATGTAAACAAAAAGTGTCAGAAAGGGCTTTGTCTACAAGTGGTTAGAAGAGTGGGTGACGTGTGACATAGGCTTCTAAATGTTGTGCATAAAATGCCAGGACAGTTCAAACCCCCCCCAAATGACCCCATTTTGGAAAGTAGACACCCCAAGCTATTTGCTGAGAGCAATGTTGAGCCCATTAAATATTTTTTTTTTTTGTCCCAAGAGATTGAATAATGAAAAAAAAAAAAATATATATATTTTTTTTACAAAAAGTTGTCACTAAATGATATATTGCTCAAACATGTCATGGGCATATGTGGAAATACACCCCAAAATACATTCTGTTGCTTCTCCTGAGTACGGGGATACCACATGTGTGGGACTTTTTGGGAGCCTAGCTGCGTACGGAACCCCAAAAACCAAGCACCGCCTTCAGGCTTTCTAAGGGAGTAATTTTTTTATTTCACTTCTCACTGCCAATCACAGTTTCGGAGGCCATGGAATGCCCAGATGGCATAAAACCCCCCAAAATGACCCCATTTTGGAAAGTAGACACCCCAAGCTATTTGCTGAGAGGTATTGTGAGTATTTTGCAGATGTCGCTTTTTGTCACAAAGTTTTGAAAATTGAAAAAAAGAAAAAAAAAATTTTTTTTCTTTACTTTCTTCATTTTCAAAAACAAATGAGAGCTGTAAAATACTCACCATGCCTCTCAACAAATAGCTTGGGGTGTCTACTTTCCAAAATGGGGTCATTTGGGGGGGTTTTGTGCTATTTTGGCATTTTATGGCCTTCGAAACTGTGATAGGTAGTGAGGAGTGAAATCAAAAATTTGCACCCTTAGAAATCCTGAAGGCGGTGCTTGGGTTTCGGGGCCCCGTACGCGGCTAGGCTCCCAAAAAGTCCCACACATGTGGTATCCCCATACTCAGGAGAAGCAGCAAAATGTATTTTGGGGTGCAATTCCACATATAACTATGGCATGTGTGAGCAATATATCATTTAGTGACAACTTTTTGAAGAAAAAAAAATTATTTTTTATTTTTGTCTTTATTCAATCACTTGGGACTAAAAAAAAAAAATATTCAATGGGCTCAACATGCCTCTCAGCAAATAGCTTGGGGTGTCTACTTTCCAAAATGGGGTCATTTGGGGGGGTTTTGTACTTCCCTGCCATTTTAGCACCTCAAGAAATGAAATAGGCAGTCATAAATTAAAAGCGGTGTAAATTCCAGAAAATGTACTCTAGTTTGTAGACGCTATAACTTTTGCGCAAACCAATAAATATACGCTTATTGGCATTTTTTTTACTAAAGACATGTGGCTGAATACATTTTGGCCCAAATGTTTGACTAAAATTGAGTTTATTAGATTTTTTTTATAACAAAAAGTAGAAAATCTCTTTTTTTTTCAAAATTTTCGCTCTTTTTCCGTTTATATCGCAAAAAATAAAAATCACAGAGGCAATCAAATACCATCAAAAGAAAGCTCTATTTGTGGGAAGAAAAGGACGCAAATTTCGTTTCGTTACAAAATTGCATGACCGCACAATTACCAGTTAAAGTAGTGCAGTGCGAAATTGAAAAAAGACCTCTGGTCCTTAAGCTGACAATTGGTCCGGGGCTGAAGTGGTTAAGCAGCGCCATTGTAAGAGACACGGAAAATTACCAATTCAACAAAAAAAAAAGTTACGAATGTACAAATTTTTTCGTTCATTTTCATTTTCGTTGTTCCCATTTTCGTTTTTCGGATTTTCTTCTTACGTAGTTTCGTTGTTTCTAATTTGGTTATTTCTTATTTTCGTTGTTTTTCGGATTCGTTCGATTCGAACATTCGTTATTCGTTAAAATTTTTAGTGAATCGTTCGTTCATTCGTACGATAACGAATGAACGAATATAACAAATTTTTACGAAAAAAAAAAAAACGAAACGAATTGCACATGTCTAGCCATAACCAGCCATAACCAGCAGCCCCTGCAATGTTAAAATCATTATATCTATTTACAGAGGTTCCCTTTAGGATCAGTGTTAATGGGCCTTGGACTTGTTTTGATGGAATCAGTCTAAAATACTTCTCAGATTGCTCAGAATTCATTGAAAAGTGCATTTGACCCAGTTGACCTGCTTCAAGTGGGTTCTCCATTCCTATAGACTTGTACAGGATTGCAAAACCCATTTGAAGCGAAAAAAAGGCTCGTCAACGCAATTCTCAAAAGTGTTTGGAAAATAAACATATAGAAAACTTGAGTAAAGAGAAAGGAGAGGTAGACAGTTTTATGCCTACTAAGAGGGGCTTCCTTAGCATCCATGTAGATGTGCTTGCTCATTACTGTCACGTACCTGGTAGGAGTCTGAAATGACGAGCAGGGCCAGTGCTACCACTAGGCAAACTAGGCAGCCGCCTAGGGCACCCTGCTGCCGAGGGCGCCCGGCCATTGGTGTTCCTACTCTCTTCTGTATGCAGCAAGTAACTAAGTCTCAGCATCAGCAGGCAGCCGCCGCTCTGTTCGCGCGAAGTGGCGGCGGAGGACTGTATTTTTGTCCGATTCCCGAATGAATGGACGCAAGCAAACATTTATTGATGGGCACTGGTAGGCTGCATTGATGGGCGCTGGTGAAGCTACATTTCATGGGCATTGGTGAGGCTGCATTTGATGGGCACTGGTGAGGCTGCATTTGATGGGCACTGGTGAGGTTGCATTTGATGGGTGCTGGTGAGGCTGCATTTGATGAGCGCTGGTGAGGCTGCATTGATATGTGCTGGTAGGCTGCATTGATGGGTGCTGGTAGGCTGCATTGATGGGTGCTGGTAGGCTGCATTGATGGGCGCTGATGAGGCTGCATTGATGGTCGCTGGTGAGGCTGCATTGATGGGTGCTGGTAGGCTGCATTGATGGGCGCTGGTGAGGCTGCATTTCATGGGCGCTTCATTACAAAGATGGGATTTACATGGGCAGGGAAAAGGGGGTGGGATTAGGGATGGGGCCAAGGAGGGGCGGCAAAATTAGGTTTTGCCTAGGGTGTCAAAAATCCTTGCACCAACCCTGATGACGAGGTCTGCCTCTCTTGTATCTCCGGCCCCAGCCCCACTGGAGGTGGAACAGATGGTAGCCAGGGTCAGGAGGAACACGAGTGCCTGTAGGTGTTGCGTGCAGAACTTGTAGGTAGAGTTGCAGGCTTGGTGGTGCAGGTAAGGCATCTGGTGAAGAGCCTGGACCCAAGGAAGCTGAGATAATGGTCAGCCAGCACAGGCACTCGGAGACAGCGTGGAGCCACGCAGGAGGCAGAAGCAAGGTCACAGGGATAGCCGGGTTCAGCAACAAGCGGGCAGCGAGTTACCAAGGTATAAGCAGAAGCAACGTCAGAGGGGAAGCCGGGATCAGGAACCAGTAGTCAGAGTAATCAGAGTCCAAAGCAGAGTCGAGGGAAGCCAAGTTCAGCAACGGGAATCAAGCCGGGTATAAACAGGGTTCAGAATATCAGGACACGGCTGAAGACCAGTCAGCACCTTCCAGAAGTCAGAGCATCCTTTAAATAAGCCGCCTGGCACCAATTTCCACTAGGGGCGCGCTCGTGCGCATTCGTGCATTCGCGCATGCGCATTGGTGCGCATGGAATTACTCTGTTGCCCTTGATTGCGCACATTGGTGCGCATAGAATTTCGCCGTTGCCCGTAAGCGTGCGCATGCGCACATGTGCGCGCCTGGCGCATATTAACAGTTCTCTTACAATTACTCAACCATAAAGGAGATCGGTGGCTTCAGTGTTGCATATCTAGGAGGTTGGAAAGGATGCTCTCTGTAGCAAAATATAAGGATCTAGTCACCGTTACACTGTGACGTTGATGGCCAGGAACCCTGGCTCCTAGAATGGGCATTCCACAATGTCCCTACCTACATGTCCCTATAATTAGTCGCTGTATGTAGTGTGAAATGCATAAGTACATTTATGTGTTTGTAATTCTTCTCTGCTGAATCACAATAAAGGATTAAAACTGATTGTAAAGGTTCAGATTTTATTTTTAATAATAAACATGTCTTACTTACCTGCTGCTCTTCTCAGGTCCCCCACCGCTGCTCCAGGCCCCTCCCCCCTGCTTAGTGCCCCCAGAGCAAGCTGCTTGCTCTGGGGGCACTCATGTGTGCTTGCTCCCGAGCTGACTCTATGAGGTTGACTTACTAAAGGCAAATGGACTGTGCACTTGCACAGGTGCAATTGCTCCAGAGCTTAGTAAAGCTTCATGTTACAAAAAATACCCATATCTGTTGCAAGGGAAATAAAAATTAAATAAAAATAAAACATTTTTGCCTGCACACTATTGGATGATGGAAATAAGCAGAGCTTTACCACATTTACTAAGCTCTGGATACACAGAGCACGGCTCCCCCCCCCCCCCCCCCTGGCTTCCTCCTCACTAGCTGTGATTGATAGTAGTGGGAGCCGATGGCTCCTGCTGCTGCGTCTCAGCCAATGAGGAGGCAGAGACCTGGGAGAGCTTCTGCTCTCCGGCACATCGCTGGATTGGGATTGGGCTCAGGGGAGTATAGGGGGGACTAAGAGTGGAGTGACAAGCTGAAGTTTTTTTTAGACATGTGCAATTCGTTTCGTTCCGAATTTGTTTTTTTAATAAATTTTCGACAAATTTGTTACAAAAGCTCATTTAACCGCTTGCCGACCAGCCGCCGTCATTATACTGCAGCAGGTCAGCACGATCCCACGAACCGTCATAGCTGTGCGACGGCTCGCAAATTCTGGATGGCAGGCGCGCGCACGAGCCTGCTGCACAGTGGGGGTGCCGATGCTGGCGAGCGACGGTCGCGATGACCACCGGCCACGAGCACGAAGGGACAGAACACGGAAGTGTGTGTGTATAAACACACAAATCCGTGTTTTGTTCTGAGAGGAATGACAGATCGTGTGTTCCTATTAGCTAGTACCCACGATCCGTCACTTCCTCTAGTCAGTCCCCTCCCCCTCAGTTAGAATCACCTCCCAGGGAACATAGTTAACCCCTTGATCGCCCCCTAGTGTTAACACCTTCACTGCCAGTGACATTTTTACAGTAATCAATGCATTTTTAAAGCACTGATCACTGTATTAATGCCAATGGTCCCAAAAATGTGTCGAAATTGTCCGACGTGTCCGCCATAATGTCGCAGTCACAATAAAAATCACAGATCGCCGCCATTGCTAGTAAAAAACGAAATAATAATAAAAATGCTATAAATCTATCCCCTATTTTGTAGAGGCTATAACTTTTGCGCAAACCAATCAATAATCGCTTATTGTGATTTTTTTTACCAAAAATATGTAGAAGAATACGTATCGGCCTAAACTGAGGAAAAAAATGCTTTTTTAACCGCTTCCCGACCGGCGCACACACATATATGTCAGCAGAAAGGCACGGACAGGCAAATGGGTGTACAGGTACGTCCCTTTAAATTTGCTGTTGTGCCATCGTGTGCGTGCCGCCGGGACCTCCTTGAGTTTTTTTCTCCTCCCTTTTCTCCCCCTTTTTGTAGGGTCATGCATTACTTCTAGGATGTGGATAATGTTTTGTTTGTGAATGTGGTCAGAGATCAGTTAGCCAGCAATTTACTTAAATAATGGTACCAACATCCCTTGAAGCTAATTAGTATAAATAATTTTATTGAAAAATAGAAAAAAAGATAAAAATAAGTGAATACATATACATCCAGAGTCCTAGGTACATAGACCTGATTCATATTACAGACAAAGATAGTATTGTGTTCACATATATATATATACACACACATTATCATATATCCAACAAGCTTCTACATGTTTCGCCTAAGTGGCTTCATCAGGAAAGTGGGTATGATCGATTAAATTTAAAACAGAAAGGACTTTTTATTAGTAGATTGAACCTTGGGTGTATAGAAAGAAAAATATATAAGTTAGTATATTGTATATATCTGAGAGACAATGCAAAATATTTTATCTGTCAATCGTTACAAAAGTAGATACATTAAGCATGACCACAGTGATTCCACAAAGTTCCATATGTGTAGTTGGACAAAAATACCTAAAAAAAAAAAAAAAAAACACCCATAACCACCCACCCCCCGGAAACCCTCACCCCCAACTCCCCCCCCCCACGCTGAAAGACCCCCCCCCCCCCATTTTTATCAAACTATCTCCCCACTAATTTACTAAAGGAGGCACACCGACAGTATTACATTGAACCCTACCTCTCATAAAAGTCCAAGAGCAAACTTCGTCGGGGAGCTCACATGGGGTATTGCCCTTATGTGGACAGGCACTCAGAAAAGGATCTCCACCAAATCGAGTAACCCATAGGGAGGGATAAGGCATTCATTAATTGTGGATGTTATTAAAGTGGTTCTGCACCCATTTCATTTAGTAAATCTAGAGTACTAAGAGTACTAAATGAAATGTGTTTTTTTTTTTTTTTTTTTTTACTTACCTTGTAATTGATGACTTCCGGTCTTCTCTCTCTTCGGCGGCGGGCGGGGTCTCTGCGTCGATCGTCGTCAGGCCGCACTGTCTCCTGGGATCTGGTGTCATTGTTCCCAGGAGTCAGTGCGGACATCTTCCGAAATCTCGCGAGATTTCGGCCACATCTTCCGAAATCTCGTGAGATTTCGGACACATCTTCCGAAATCTCGTGAGATGTCGGCAGATGTGCCGTTACTGCGCACGCGCGAGTAACGGCGGTGCATGCTGGGCCATCTAAAGTGCCTGTGGGGGTTTCACATGCCCACAGGCAAGATGGCCCCCAGCACAAAAGAAGAAGATGAGGAACTTCATCGGACGAAAACCGGCGGCGATCGAGATGGAAGATGGAACAGGTGAGTCCCCCAATAAAGGTAAGCATCCTTTGTATACCCCCCCCAAAAAAAAAAAAAAATATACAGAGTGCAGAACCGCTTTAAGCCATTAATATGGGTCAATACCTGTAATATATGTAGCATTATTTCAATTTGTCAAACTTATCCAAAAATAAGAAAAGAAGAAAAAAGAAGAAGGGGAGAGTGGATCCATAGCAAGGAAAAAAACTTTTCAAAACTCACCAAAAATATATTCTCTTATTGGGTAATCAATACACTAGTTGGGAGCTCATACGTACGATAGTCAATGTTATTGTGCATCTGTTGATTATTAAAGGGGTGTTTCAGCAAAAAAAAATTTTTTTTAAAAGTCAGCAGCTAAAAAAAAGGTAGCTGCTGACTTTTAATAAGTACACTTACCCTCCCAGGGCGCACGCGATGTCGGTCGTGGAGGCCGAGATGTCCCTCGGCGCTCCGGTCCCAGCGCCGCCATCCTCAGTAAGGGAAACAGGCAGCGAAGACTACGGCTTCGCTGCCCGTTTCCTACTGCGCATGTGCGAATAGTCCATTTACTATATCATTCCATTAAATGTGTGGCTCAAAAGGAAGTTGAATTTATCCTGGATAGTCCAGACCATTAATAATTAAATAAAAAATGTAAAAATGATAAATAAAATTCTAATAAAATGGCCATTGGATCTATGCAAACATTAATTAGTTATAAAACTATTTATATCAATATCCAAATTCATACCTTTTGGATTCAAAGTGCATAATTCATAAATCCAAGTTGTTTCATTTTGCGATACCACCTTCTGCATATCAATAACCCTCCAATGCTTATCTATTTTATCTATGCAACGGAAGGTGAGCAAAGAGGGATCCCTATTGTGGAAAACCCTAAAATGATAGGAGAGAATATGCTTTCTAAACCCCTTCTTTATATTATTGAGATGCTCACCCAATGTGACCGCCAGCCTGTGTGTAGTGCAGTGATGTAAGTAACTGAGTTAAAATAAATGGAGTTACTTAACGCAGTTACTTTAGAGGGTAACGAGTAATCTAACTGATTACTTTTCCCCTCATGGTAACGCAGTTCCCATTACTTGGACGGCGTTACCGCAATTACATCTACCGCCACTAGATGGCAGTAGTGTAATTCCGGTGTCCTGACGAAAAAGTTCACCCGCTGGATAAGGACCCCCTGTAATGCGCAGGCGCAGCGCTTGCGCAGTATGAAGGACTACGGAGCTTACGAAAATTGCCGAACCTAAACAGCTGTGAGTGAACTCTACACCGCGCAGGCTCAGTTAACATGTAATTGTATGAGGCAATGTCACACGCTCCTGATGCTACTCTGCAAGGGGGTGTCTATCGTGTAACTAAGGCCCCTTTCACACTGGGGCGGGAGCCGCGGCGACGGTAAGGCCCCTTTCACACTGGGGCGGGAGCCGCGGCGACGGTAAAGCAGCGCTATATTTAGCGCTGCTTTACCATCGTTTTTAGCCGCGGTATTCGGCCGCTCGCGGGGCGGTTTTACCCCCGCGCGCGGCCGAAAAAGGGTTAAAATCCCCCGCAAAGAGCCGCCGTAGCGGCGCTTTGCGGCGGTATTGCTGCGGTATTACCGCGGTGTCCCATTGAAATCAATTGAAATCAATGGGTAGGAGCGGTATAGGAGCGGTGAATACCGCTCCAAAGATGCTGCTAGCAGGACTTTTTTTACCGTCCTGCTAGCGCACCGCTCCAGTGTGAAAGCCCGCCGGCTTTCACACTGGAGTGAATGGGGCCGGATTTTTCAGGCAGTGTACAGGCGCTATTTTTAGCGCTGTACCGCCTGAAAACCGCCCCAGTGTGAAAGGGGCCTAAAGCAGCGCTATTTAGCGCTGCTTTACCGTCGTTTTAGCCGCGGTATTCGGCCGCTCGTGGGGTGGTTTATCCCCCGCGAGTGGCCGAAAAAGGGTTAAAATCCCCCGCAAAGCGCCACCGTAGCGGCGCTTTGCAGCGGTATTGCGACGGTATTACCGCGGTATCCCACTGAAATCAATGGGTAGGAGTGGTATAGGAGCGGTGAATACACCGCTCCTATTCTGCTCCAAAGATGCTGCTAGCAGGACTTTTTTTACCGTCCTGCTAGCGCACCGCTCCAGTGTGAAAGCCCGCCGGCTTTCACACTGGAGTGAATGGGGCCGGATTTTTCAGGCGGTGTAAAGGCGCTATTTTTAGCGCTGTACCGCCTGAAAACCGCCCCAGTGTGAAAGGGGCCTAAGGGGCGGGTCTAGTATTACTGTAACCAAGGGCGCATTTATTATTATTGTTATATATCGAGCTCTGCCCATTAATTTAACATTCTCCCTCTTCTGTAGCCATCCGCCCCTTACACGATATAATAATAGACCCGCCCCTTGCTTACACGCTATAACAGATCTGCCCCTTGGTTAGAGTAATAATAGAGCAGCCCCTTGGTTACACGATATATAACAATAATAATAAATGCGCCCCTTGCTTACAGTAATACTAGACCCGCCCCTTAGTTACACGTAAATAATATAAAAAAAAAAAAAAGTCAGTTACTTTGCTGTGTAATTACTTTTCCAATATAGTAACTGAGTTACTAACACAATTACTTTTTGGGAGAAGTAATTTGTAACTTAACTAATTACTTTTTTAAAGTAAGATGACCAACACTGTAGTGTACACTGTGTGTAGTGCGGCCAACATATTGCTGGCCACATGGGCAGGACAAGGCCATCTTAACAGCATCATGGGCCCCTGGGCAAAGTAATGCTATGGAGCCCCTACAAGCTTTCTCCAATTTATGCACCTACTCTCAAGAATTAAAGTATAATATTTCAACTTTACACTGTGTCACTAGCTACTGTCCCCTGCCACCAGATTCAGCTTGTCACTTACCACCGTCACCCGTCACCAGATTCAGCGTATCACTTGCCACTAGGGATGAGCCAAAACCCCCCCGTTCGGTTTGCACCAGAACATGCAAACAGGCAAAAAATTTGTTCGAACACACAAACACTGTTAAAATCTATGGGACACGAACATGAATAATCAAATAATAATCAAAAGTGCTCATTTTAAAGGCTTATATGCAAGTTATTGTCATAAAAAGTGTTTGGGGACCTGTGTCCTGCCCCAGGGGACATGTATTAATGCAATTTTTTGTTTTTAAATGCCCGTTTTTTCGGGAGCAGTGATTTTAATAATGCTTAAAGTGAAACAATAAAAGTGTAATATTCCTTTAAATTTCGTACCTGGGGGGCGTCTATAGTATGCCTGTAAAGGGGCGCATGTTTTCCGTGTTTAGAACAGTCTGACAGCAAAATTACATTTCTAAAGGAAAAAAACTCATTTAAAACTACTCGCGGCTACAATGAATTGTCGGGTCCGACAATACACATAAAAGTTCATTGATAAAAACGGCATGGGGATTTCCCCACAGGGCAACCCCGAACCAAAATTTAAAAAAAAAATGCATGGGGGTCCCCCTAAATTCCATACCAAGCCCTTCAGGTCTGGTATGGATATGAAGGGGAACCCCGCACCAAAATAAAAAAAAATGGCGTGGGGGTCCCCCTAAATTCCATACCAGGCCCTTCAGGTCTGGTATGGATATGAAGGGGAACCCCGTGCCAAAATAAAAAAATGGCGTGGGGGTCCCCCTCAAAATCCATACCAGACCCTTATCCAAGCACGCAACCTGGCAGGCCGCAGGAAAAGAGGGGGGGCGAGAGAGCCCCCCCTCCTGAACCGAACCGGGCCACATGCCCTTAACATTGGGAGGGTGCTTTGAGGTAGCCCCTCAAAGCACCTTGTCCCCGTGTTGATGGGGAGAAGGACCTCATCCCCACAACCCTTGCCCGGTGGTTGTGGGGGTCTGTGGGCGGGGGGGTTTATCGGAATCTTGAAGCCCCCTTTAACAAGGGGAACCTCAGATCCCAGCCCCCTCCTGTGTGAATTGGTAATGGGGTACAAATGTAAAAAATGTACCCCTACCATTTCACAAAAAAAGTGACAAAAAAGTTAAAAAAACACAAAAGCCGGTTTTTGAAAATTCCTTTATTAATGTCTTCTTCTTTCATCTTCTTTCTTCTGGTCTTCCATCGGTGTTGTTCTTGTTCCTCCATCTTCTTCTTCTGCATCTTCTTCTTCATCTTCTTCTTCCTCCACTCTTCTCGTCCCGCATCTTGCTCCAGGCTTCTTCTCCGCTCCGTCCTCACGATCCTCCTCTGTGGTAGTCCTCTGCCGCGTGACGCTTCGATTCTTCTGACACTTCTTAAATAACGGAGGGCGGGGCCACCCGGTGACTTCCCTATGGGACTTCCCTATGGCTTTCCCCATGATGTCAGAGGGGGGCGGGGTCACCCGTTTAATTTGGTGCAGCTGTGCATAGTAGCCAATCAGCTTCCATGTTTTATTGATAAAGCTTATTTGAACAAGTTAAAGTAAGCAGCTGATTGGTTGCTTTGCACAGCTGCACCAGATTCTGTGTGCACCAGTTTTAGCAAATCTCCCCCATAGGGTAGTTCCTAATAAGCGGACTGGGAGTCCTGTTATGAGTTTATCCAACACATATGGGGGAGAGGTGATACCTGTGTGTCCCTATAATTAGTTGTTGTATGTAATGTAAAATGCATAGGTACATTTAATTGTTTGTAATGCTCCTCTGTTAAATCACATCAAAGGATTTAATTGCAGCTACATGGGTTGTTTCACTACGGATTTTATTTTCTCACCTAATAAAATTACTTAGAATAATAATAATTTTGATAATAATCAAAGACATGTAAAATTTGCAAGCCATCAAAGAATAAAAATGATGAAAATTCATTAAATATACATTTTTTAAAACCATTAGAACCATCGGGAGAGTGATATTCTTTGTGAGGCGTACAACAGCTGCATCTACTACCGGCATAGAGTTTAGTGACTGTGTTTCTACCTCTGGCAAAGGATATAGCTTATTAAGGCGGCCCAAGGAAAAATTCTTTATCTGTTTTTGACCGCTCATTCTCAATGACTTCTCTAATCTCGCCCACCAGAGGGAAGACATTCTGCTTCCTCTTGAGGAATGGAAAGTATCTTTTGGACTTTTGAGGGGGTTCCTCTGGGTCTTCCCAGGCAATTGCAGTCTTGCACCAGGGTATAACTGAACCCAGAAGGCTCTGATTCCTCTGAGGAGTCCCCTGAGGGGTCTTCAGGTAATAAATCTCTAGCCGGCCGGCCTGGCGGAGGCAGAGAGTTCACGACTGCTGAGGGATCGGGAACATTGGGTTCCGTATCCTGTACTTGGGACATTTGTCCGGTCAGTGTAGGAGTCAGGTAGGTCATTGTAGGGGTCAGGTAGGTCAGTGTAGGAGTCAGGTAGGTCATTGTAGGGGTCAGGTATGTCAGTGTAGGGGTCAGGTAGGTCATTGTATGGGTCAGGTAGGTCAGTGTAGGAGTCAGGTAGGTCATTGTAGGAGTCAGGTAGGTCATTGTAGGGGTCAGGTAGGTCAGTGTAGAGGTCAGGTAGGTCATTGTATGGGTCAGGTAGGTCAGTGTAGGGGCCAGGATAGGACAGTGTAGTGGTTAGGTAGGTCAGTGTAGGGGTCAGGTAGGTCAATGTAATAGTCGTTGTAACGGTCAGGTAGGTTAGTGTAGGGAGCAGGCAGGTCAGTGTAATGGTTAGGTAGGTCAGTGTAATGGTCAGGTAGGTCAGTTTAGGTAGTTCAGTGTAATGGTTAGGTAGGTCAGTTTAGGTAGGTCAGTGTAATTGTTGAATAGGTCAGTGTGATGGTTAGGTAGGTCAGTTTAGGTAGGTCAGTGTAATTGTTAGGTAGGTCAGTGTAATGGTTAGGTAGGTCAAGTTAGGTAGGTCAGTGTAATGGTCAGGTAGGTCAGTTTAGGTAGGTCAGTGTAATGGCCAGGCAGGTCAGTTTAGGTAGGTCAGTGTAATGGTTAGGTAGGTCAGTGTAATGGTTAGGTAGGTCAGTTTAGGTAGGTCAGTGTAGGGGGCAGGTAGGTCACATGTGTTACATGGGCAAGGCAAAGGGGGTGGGGTCAGAGGCAGAGCCAAGGATGGCGATAAAATGAGGGCCCTAGGGTATCAAAAATCCTTGCACCAGCCCTTCCTGTGAGATGAGCAGGCTTGCCACTGCTTTTAAAATTCAACATCTAAACAGTCAAACGGAGTTCTAAGTACTGTATTTGACAATATAACCTCAGTTTACAGTTAAAAATAAGTGCAAAACTACAGTGGGTGTAACAAGATGTCCGCTTGCCCCCTTCCCACTCTATCCTTACTGTGGGCGAGTGCGGGGTGTAGCAAGATGGCGGCGACGTAACGTCACTTCCGTTACATTCCACACATTCTGACGGGTCTTTCCTTGACTGAAATGCAGTGGCGGCTGGTGCTCAAAATTTTTGGGGGGGTGCAAACAAACTGAAAAATTCAGGAAAAAAAACCCCATCAATTGCAGCCTCACTGTACCATCAATCACAGCCAATGTGCCATCAAACGCAAACACTGTGGCCATCAATTGCCGCCACTGTACCATCAAACACAGCCACTGTGCCCATCAAACGCAGCCACTGTGCCCTTCAATTGCCGCTTCTGTGCCATCAAATGCAGCCACTGTGCCCATCAAACGCAGCCACTGTGCCCCATCAAATACAGCTACTCTGCTCATCTTTTGCAGCAACTGTGCCCATCTTATGCAGCCACTATGCCCCATCAAATGCAGCCGCTGTGCAGCATCAAATACAGCCACTGTGCCCATCTTATGCAGCCACTATGCCCCATCAAATGCAGCCACTGTGCAGCATCAAATGCAGCCACTGTGCCCATCATATGCAGCCACTGTGCCCATAAAATGCAGCCGCACTGTGCCCATCAAATGCAGCCACTGTGCCCATAAAATGCAGCCTCACTGTGTCCATCAAATGCAGCCTCACTGTGCCCATCAAATGTAGCCTCACTGTGCCCCATCAAATGCTCCCACTATGCCCCATCAAACGCAGCCAATGTGCCATATCAAATACTGCCAGTGTGCCCCCCGCCTGCCGTCTGCACTTACCTGTCTCAATGTCGGTGGGACAGCTCCTCAATGTCTTCTCCCATCCTCTCTTCCTGTCCTCTGCTATGATTGGACGTCTGATAGCCGTCCAATCACCGCGCCTGTCGTTTCAGCCAATCAGGTGACGGGTAACAGATCTGAGCACCTGATTGGCGGAGAGGCGGTTTAGTGTTAGGAAAGCGAATATTCATTTGCTTTTCTAACGCAGCTGAGTGACCTGCGAGTGCCCAGCATGGCGCTCGCAGGTCATCTTTTTTTGACACCTATTAGAGCCTATGGCTGAAAAAAATTAACCCTGCCGCTGTAAGTCAGGCGTCCGAGAAGGGGCCGGGTGCCTAAATAGGGGGTGGCAGCAGCGGCCATAGATAGATGGTGATATGGTGAGCTATTGGTGATAGAGGGGTGGCAGGAGAGAGGGGGCGGCGCCCGTGTGCGCCCTTATGGACGCACCGCCACTGCTTAAAATGGCTTACTCTGATTTCACTGCACACTGCGAGCTTTTCACGATGTGCATTAGAAGTTGCAGCAAGTCAGATAGAGGATGGATGTGCCGCATCCTCCAGCCCTTTCCTCCGGAGTCTGACTGTCCCTGGACCACCCTACCACTGCTTGCAATGGGATCGAGGAGTACTGAGGCTACAGTATGTACAGCACCCTGTCAGCCCCTCCCACCAGCCATGATCTGCCTGCTGATGACATCACTGGGACTAAAATAATACTTGTAATGAAATTGGAAAGATTTTATTTAATAATGTAATGAGCTTGTTGGTGAAGGGGGGGGGGGGGGGCATGTAAGGCAAAGTGTGAGAAATTTGAACTTCAGCTTTAGGGTTTGCTTATTTCTCAAATTCTATATGTTGAAACTCCCTATACTGTTAGGTAACGAGGGCATTGATTGGTCACTACAAGCTGTGTTGTCGGGCAGGATGTTAAAGTCTTGCGAGCAATTTCGTAAGACAACAGTTGTGTGAAACATTGGAAAATTATTACATCCTTAAGATTTCATTGCACTTTTGAGCAACATCCTATAAGTTCTCATAAAACGGAATAATAGTTCCTCCCTTGTAGCCAATAATGGGACCAAGTTACCATTTATTTCTTTTATTATTATTATTATTTTTTTTTTTTTTTTTCTAAACAGCTACTTATATACAGTTGTGCTCAAAAGTTTGAAATTTTGGCATTTATCGGCGTATAACACGCACCTTTTCCCCTTAAAATCGGGGGAAAGTCGTGGGTGCGTGTTATACGGCGATACCCCCCCAAAAAATGACAAAAATGGCAAGCGCCGCCGAAAAATAACGAGCACTGCCGAAAAAGACCGAATCGCGGCCGAAAAAACCGAAGCGGCGCCAGAAAAGACCGAGCCGACTGTTCGGCTCTGCTCGTAGTCCCGCCTCCCTGCGCTCGCTCCGGAAACAGCAGGGAAGCGGGACCGCGAGCGGAGCCGAACAGTCGGCTTGGCTTTTTCCGGGGGCGATTCAGTCTTTTTTCGGCCACGCTTCGGTCTTTTTCGGCGGCGCACGCTACAGAGCGTCTCGGCGGCGGGAAATTTAAACCCGGACAAGACTGAAAATTACGCTGGCAAGCTACAATGACACGGGGCAAGGCTGCAAATGACGCTGGGCAAGGCTGCGATGACGCTGGGCAAGCTACAATGACACTGGGCAAGCTACAATGACACTGGGCAAGGCTGCAAATGACGCTGGGCAAGGCTGAAAATGACGCTGGGCAAGCTACAATGACACTGGGCAAGCTACAATGACACTGGGCAAGGCTGCAAATGACGCTGGGCAAGGCTGAAAATGACGCTGGGCAAGGCTGCAATGACACTGGGCAAGCTACAATGACACTGGGCAAGCTGAAATGAGACTGGGCAAGCTGCAATGACGCTGGGCAAGGCTGCAAATGACGCTGGGCAAGGCTGCAAATGACGCTGGGCAAGGCTGCAATGACACTGGGCAAGCTACAAATGACGCTGGGCAAGCTGCAATGACGCTGGGCAAGGCTGCAAATGACGCTGGGCAAGGCTGCAAATGACGCTGGGCAAGGCTGCAAATGACGCTGGGCAAGGCTGCAAATGACCCTGGGCAAGCTGAAAATGACGCTTAAATGTAAGTTTTTTTTTTCCCCCTAAACTTCCCTCCTAAAACTTCTTTTCCTTAAAATGCCCTCCTAAACATGGGGTGCGTGTTATACGCCGGTGCGTGTTATACGCCGATAAATACGGTATATTGAAAATATAACTGATCATGCCAAAAAAAAAAAACTGTCTTTTATTCAAGGATAGCGATCACATGAAGCCATTTATTATCACATTTTTTAATCCTTTTTAAATCATAATGGTAAGAGAAAATCACCCAAATTACCCCGATAAAAAGTTTGCATGCCCTGGAATGCTTGGCCTTGGTACAGACACAGAAGGTGGCACACACGGGTTAAAATGGCTATTAAAAGGTTAATTTTTCCCACATTTGTGTCTTTTTAAATGGCAATTAGTGTCTGTTTATAATGAGTTTGTTAGCTCTCACATTGATGCACTAAGTAGGGCTAGACACTGAGCCATGGGGAGCAGAAAACAACAGTCAAAAGACCTGCGTAACAAGGTAATGAAACTTTACAAATATGCAAAAGGATATGAAAAGCCTTGAATATGCCAGTCAATAGTTTTTACTTTTTGCTATAATAAATATCGCCAGAATTAAAAAAAAATAAGAATTTCTTTATCAGTTTAGGCCAATATGTATTCAACAAAATTTACGTCCTTTTTTTTCCCCACAAATAGAGCTTTCTTTTAGTGGTATTTGATCACCTCTGCGGTTTTTATTTTTCGCGCTATAAACAAAAAAAGAGCTACAATTTGGAAAAAAAAAGCATTATTTTTTTACTTTTTGCTATAATAAATTTTCCCCAAAAAATATAAAAAAAAAACAAATTCCTTTCTCAGTTTAGGCCGATATGTATGTTTCTACATATTTTTGGTAAAAAAAATTGCAATAAGCGTATATTGATTGGTTTGCGCAAATGTTATAGTGTCTACAAAATAGGGGGTAGATTTATGGCATTTTTATTATTATTTTTTTTTTTATTAGTAATGGTGGCGATTGTGATTTTTATTGTGACTTTATGGAGGACACATCAGACACTTTTGACACTATTTTGGGACCATTGTCATTTATACATGGATCAGTGCTATAAAAACGCACTGATTACTGTGTAAATGACACTGGCAGGCAAGAGGTTAAACACTAGGGGGCGATAAAGAGGTTAAGTGTGTCCTAGGGAGTGATTCTAACTGTGGGGGGGGGGTGAGCTCACTACAACATCACTGACAGGGAGCAGTAGATCTCTCTCATGTTGCTAGGCAGAACAGGGAAATGCTTTGTTTACATAGAGATAGATTTATAAAATTTTTATAACTTTAAAAAAATAAAATGTACTAGTAATTGCAGCGATCTGCGGTACTGCAACATTTCTAGTGATACTGCGACATTGTGACGGACAGATCGGACACTTTTGAAACATTTTTGGGACAATTGACATTTATACAGCGATCAGTGCTTTAAAAATGCACTGATTACTGTGTAAATATCACTGGTAGTGAAGGGGTTAACGCTAGGAGGTGATCAAGGGGCTAAATGTGTGTTCCCTCAGTGTGTTAACTGTATGGGGATGTGACTGACTAGGGGGGAGACATATCGTTGTTCCTACTTACTAGAAACAAACTATATGTCTCCTCTCCCTTGACAGGACAGGGATTTGTTTCTTAACACACACAAATCCCCATGCTGGTGCTCGTGCATGCGATCGCGCGAGTCCGGCGGCGATCATGCCTGCCGGCCAGGAGCATCGGGTCCCCCGCCATGCAGCGGGCACGTGCGCCCTCCGGTGGCCGAAAAAGGGAAGGCAGTACACATATGGGTTTTCGCCCAGGGGAGCCATTCTGCCACACTAAATCTGCAAGGGCCTGTCAGGAACCAGTTAACAAAAGTATTGGTACACCTGCCTTTACACTCACATGAACTTTAATGGCATCCCAGTCTTAGTCCGTAGGGTTCAACATTGAGTTGGCCCTCCCTTTGCAGCTATAACAGCTTCAACTCTTCTGGGAAGGCCGCCCACAAGGTTTAGGAGGGTGTCTATGGGAAGGTTTGAACATTCTTCCAGAAGCACATTTGTTAGGTCAGGCAAATTTGGGGTTCCTAGCACCAAGTGGCCCCGAGATACGGGGCCCCAAAGTTGGTCAACTGTGTCTATCTGCAGCTATGTCATTTCGGGACCCTTTGGGACCAGAAACCCCAAATTTTGGCTGCAGCTAGGGGGCATCTAGGAACCCTTAACCGCTTCAGCACCGGGCGATTTTACCCCCTTCCTTACCAGAGCACTTTTTGCGATTCGGCACTGCGTCGCTTTAACTGACAATTGCGCGGTCGTGCGACGTTGCACCCAAACAAAATTGACGTCCTTTTTTTCCCACAAATAGAGCTTTCTTTTGGTGGTATTTGATCACCTCTGCGGTTTTTATTTTTTGCGCCATAATCAAAAGAAGAGCGACAATTTTGAAAAAAACACAATATTTTTTACTTTTTGCTATAATAAATATCCAATTTTTTTGAAAAAAAAAATTAAATTTTTTACTCAGTTTAGGCTGATACGTATTCTTCTACATATTTTTGGTAAAAAAAAATCGCAATAAGCGTTTATTGATTGGTTTGCGCAAAAGTTATAGCGTTTACAAAATAGGGGATAGATTTATTGCATTTTTATTTATTTTTTACTAGTAATGGCGGCGATCTGCGATTTTTTTTTCGTGACTGCGACTTTGCGGCGGACACTTCGGACACTTTTGACACATTTTTTGGGACCATTCACATTTACACGGCGATCGTTGCTATAAAATTGCACTGATTACTGTGTAAATGTGACTGGCAGGGAAGGGGTTAACACTAGGGGGCGCTGCAGGGGTTAATATATGTTCCCTGCAAGTGATTCTAACTGTGGGGGGAGGGGACTCACAAGGGGAGGAGACCGATCGGTGTTCCTCTGTTCTGGGAACACACCATCGGTCTCCTCTCCAGTGACAGGACGTGGAGCTGTGTGTTTACACACACAGCTCCACGGTCCCGCACGGTCCCGCTGTTTTCACGGGCAATCGCGGGTGCCCGGCGGACATCGCGGCCGCGGGTCCCGAGCGACGCCGCGGGTGTGCCCCCTAGACAGCCGGGAATAGGAGGACGTCAGATGACGCCCACCCAGGATGGGAGATCCACCTTGTGGGCGTCATATTACTATAGGCGGGCATTGAAGTGGTTAACTACCGAGTTTGAAGTTTGGGGGACCTATGGCTAAAAATAGGCACAGTGAGGCTGCAAATGGGCACAGTGAGGCTGCAAATGGGCATTGTTGACCGTCTTTTCCACTTCCAGTAGCTGCGCATTTCTCACCTTAGGCTTATACTCGAGTCAATACGTTTTCCCAGTTTTTTGCAGTAAAATTAGGTGCCTCGGCTTATATTCGGGTCGGCTTATACTCGAGTATATACGGTATGTGGTATTGTTGTGATCAGCAGGAGAATTTATTTTGGGTTGTTCTTTGGTGGTAGGTTATGGTAGTAACAGGAAATATACAGCTAAATTTAAAACAAATAATGTTTTTTTACTATTTTGGGCCAGTTTCAGGAATATAAGGAGATATCCGCAACCATTTACCACCAAATGAAAGGCCAATTTGTCTTGAAAAAAAAACACGATATTTACCACCTGGATGCACAAAGTAGTTGCTATTAGACATGTGCAATTCGTTTTGTTTTAATTCGTTTTCCGTTCAAATTCGTTATTTTCGTTCATTCGTTATCGTACGAATGAACGAATGATTCGCTAAAAATTCTAACGAATAACGAATTATCGAAACAAACGAATATGAAAAACAACGAAAATACGAAATAACCAAATTAGAAACAACGAAACTACAAAAGAACTACTCACATGACACCGATCACCGCTCCTGATCACAGGGAGCAGTAGATCTCTGTCATGTTGCTAGGCAGAACAGGGAAATGCCTTGTGTCACGATCGCAGCCCCCCGGCGGACATCGAGTCCGCGGGTCCTGTGGGCACGCACACGGAGTACGCGGGGTGCGCGCCCACTAAGCTGCTTCTTAAAAGGGACGTACAGGTACGCCCATTTGCGCCGGCTGTGCCATTGTGCCGATGTACATCATCAGCAAAACAGCAAACTCCCCCACCAATCCATGTCTCTGTGCTTTAGTGCTTTATTTTGTTGCGAAATCAATTTCTTGAGTAAGGTCAGGTGATTCATGTAGAATTTTCATTCTGAAAATCCATCTGCCCTTAGCTCAGGCATGCAGAGTGTGCTTAGCTGGAAAAGCCCCTTCTCCAGATGAAAGGAAAAAAAATCCAATGAAGACTCCTAGGATATATGTATATGTATATAAACATATATGACATAATTTTGACCTAGGCCAGAAAGCAACTGAAGATATGTTATAATAATAAAAAAAAAAAAAAAAGGGTTAAAAAAAAAGCAAATATAAGATACCTTCCTATCTACTTACTAAGGCTAGCAGAATAAAAAAATAGCGCTGATTGAGGGAGTTTAGTTCAGCTTTAACCTCATTATTTTAGGTGTTTTTTTTCTTCAACAAAACAAAATATATGGACAAAAAGTAAAATTAAAAATTAAAAGAAACGGTATTCAAATAATCAAATTCACAAAAAAAAGAACAAAAATATGTGAATCTTGGATGAATGTTGGTCAATCTTGCATAAAAATATTTTTTAACCGCTTGCCGCCCACCGTATAGTAAAATGATGGCGGAGCGGTGTGGCTCTTGTCCTGGGATGCCACCTATTAGTGCCCATCAGTGCTGCCCTCCAGTACCACCTATTACTGCCCATCAGTGGCGCCCTTCAGTACCACCTATTACTGCGAATCAGTGCCGCCCTCCAGTACCACCTATTAGTGCCCATCAGTGCTGCCCTCCAGTACCACCTATTACTGCCCATCAGTGCCGCCCTTCAGTACCACCTATTACTGCGAATCAGTGCCGCCCTCCAGTACCACCTATTAGTGCCTATCAGTGCCGCCCTCCAGCACCACCTATTACTGCAAATCAGTGCCGCCCTCCAGTACCACCTATTAGTGCCCATCAGTGCCGCCCTCCAGTACCACCTATTACTGCCCATCAGTGCCACCCTCCAGTACCACCTATTAGTGCCCATCAGTGCTGCCCTCCAGTACCACCTATTAGTGCCCATCAGTGCTGCCCTCCAGTACCACCTATTACTGCCCATCAGTGCCGACCTCCAGTACCACCTATTAGTGCCCATCAGTGCCGCCCTCCAGTACCACCTATTACTGCCCATCAGTGCAGCCCTCCAGTACCACCTATTAAAGCCCATCAGTGCCGCCCTTCAGTACCACCTAATACTGCGAATCAGTGCCGCCCTCCAGTACCACCTATTGGTGCCCATCAGTGCCGCCCTCCAGTACCACCTTTTACTACCCATCAGTGCTGCATATTAGTGCCTCCTCATCAGTGTCACCGTCTCAGTGCCCATCAGTGCAGCTTCCTCGCGCACATCAGTGAAGGAGAAAAATCACTCATTTACAAAAATTTCTGGCAGAAACTAAAAAAAATATATATTTTTTTTTCAAGATTTTTGGTATTTTTTTTTTTAGCAAAAAATTCAAACCCCAGTTGTGATTAAATACCACCTAAAGAAAGCTCTATTTGTGTGGAAAAAAAATGATAAAAAAATCTATTTGGGTACAGTGTCGCATTCAAGGTGTGACAGCGCTGAAAGCTTAAAAATCGCCTGGCCAGAAAGGGGGGTGAAAGGGTCAGTATTGAAGTGGTTAAATAAATGCCAAAATAAACTGAACTCCACTTCCCTAAATACATCCAAAATACAAAAAAAAAAAAGAAGAAGAAAAGAATCACGCTATAAAAAAATATAACTAAGGCTAGCAGAATAAAAAAATAGTGCTGATTGAGGGAGTTTAGTTCAGCTTTTCATTATTTTAGGTGTTTTTTTTCTTCAACAAAACAAAATATATGGACAAAAAGTAAAATTAAAAATGAAAAGAAACGGTATTCAAATAATCAAATTCACAAAAAAAAGAACAAAAATATGTGAATCTTGGATGAATGTTGGTCAATCTTGCATAAAAATATTTTTTAACCACTTGCCGCCTACCGTATAATAAAATGATGGCGGAGCGGTGTGGCTCTTTTCCTGGGATGCCACCTATTAGTGCCCATCAGTGCTGCCCTCCAGTACCACCTATTACTGCCCATCAGTGCCGCCCTTCAGTACCACCTATTACTGCGAATCAGTGCCGCCCTCCAGTACCACCTATTAGTGCCCATCAGTGCCGCCCTCCAGTACCACCTATTAGTGCCCATCAGTGCCGCCCTCCAGTACCACCTATTAGTGCCCATCAGTGCTGCCCTCCAGTACCACCTATTACTGCCCATCAGTGCCGCCCTTCAGTACCACCTATTACTGCGAATCAGTGCCGCCCTCCAGTACCACCTATTAGTGCCCATCAGTGCAGCCCTCCAATACCACCTTTTACTGCCCATCAGTGCTGAATATTAGTGCCTCCTCATCAGTGTCACCCTTTCAGTGCCCATCAGCGCAGCTTCCTCGCGCACATCAGTGAAGGAGAAAAATTACTCATTTACAAAAATTTCTGACAGAAACTAAAAAAAATATATATTTGTTTTCAAGGTTTTTGGTATTTTTTTAGCAAAAAATTCAAACCCCAGTTGTGATTACCGGTAAATACCACCTAAAGAAAGCTCTATTTGTGTGGAAAAAAAATGATAAAAAATCTATTTGGGTACAGCGTCGCATTCAAGGTATGACAGCGCTGAAAGCGTAAAAATCGCCTGGCCAGAAAGGGGGTGAAAGGGTCAGTATTGAAGTGGTTAAATAAATCCCAAAATAAAATAAACTCCTAAATATATCCAAAATACAAAAAAAAAAAAAAAAGAAAAGAATCACGCTATAAAAAAATAAAAATAAAACGTATTTTTTTTTTTTTCAAGCAAAATTCACTTAAGAAGCTCAATGAGTAAAATGAAGAGTTTGTGTTTCGGCAACATTTTGCTGATGGGAAAATCCTTAATTTTACGTCTAAATCCATATCCTCCGAATCACTCCTCTAATCCCTATTGATTACACAGTGAAAAAAAAAAAACAGTTTATAAATGTGGAAGCTGTGTAGTAATCTCTCAGGTCAGTTTCTCAAGAGTGAAGCAGTTATATTTGTGGGAGGGGGAAGAGTCCGAAATATAAAGACTCGTCCCTCTAATGTTCCAGTAAGGACTGAAGACTCAGTAGAGCAGACATGATTTCCAACACGTCAAGGTACAGAGATACTTTCCTATCCCTAGTTTAATCTAATCAGCCCTAATTTTCTCCTTTTAACAATGTTTATCCTGCTGATTTTTTTTATTTTCTATTTACTATTTTTCTAACCATTAATGTATAACCTTTTTTTTTTCATTTTTTTTCTTTTTTTTTTTTCATTGTTATTCATTTTTTTTGTTAATTTTAATTGACACTAAAAATATCACTTAAAAAACCGCACAAAAAAAACAGATTATATTTCATTGTAAATTCCTTTTTTCTTTTTTTTTTTTTTATTTAATACATTTTTTTCTACCAGAATCATAATTTTAATATGTTTTTTCATTGGTATTCATTTTGTTCGTTAATTTTAATTGACACTAAAAATGTCACTTAAAAAAACCCCACAAAAAAACTGACTTTATTTCATTGTAAATTACTTTTTTTTTTTTTTTATTTATAATTTTTTTTCTACCAGAATCATCATTTTAATACGATTTTACATTTTAAATGTGCCAAATTATAGAATATAATGTATACTGGTTATCTACAGCAGTGGTCTCCAAACTGTGGCCCGGATGTGGCCCTTTGCTTGCCCTTATCTGGTCCTTGGGACACTATTTAGCCAACTGACACCAATGATGGGCCAACTAACCCCATCAATGGGGCATTATTCTTCTCAATAGTATCAACAATGGGGCACTATTCCTCCTATTAGAACCAATGATGGAGCACTAATGCCGGGGCATTATCAATATCTACTCCCATTGGCTACAGTATGCCCCCCCCCCCCCCCTTAAGCCTGAAGGCAGGGCACTGCTGCCTAGGGTGCCTGGCCACTGGTGTTCCTATTTTCTTCTCTCTGCAGCAAGCAACTAAGTTTCAGAAACAGCAGGCACTGGCAGCCGCCGCTCCGTTCGCTCATAGTGTCAGAAGCGCAGCGGCGGCAGAGGACTGTGTCTGTGTTCCGACTCCTGAATGAATGAAAGCAAGCAAACATTCATTGATGGGCACTGGTAGGCTGCATTAATGGGCATTGGTAGGCTGCATTGATGGGTGCTGGTAGGCTGCATTTGATGTGTGCTGGTGAGGTAGCATTTGATGGGCACTGGTATGCTGCATTTGATGGGCGCTGGTAGGCTGCATTTAATGGGCACTGGTAGGCTGCATTTGATGTGTGCTGGTGAAGCTGCATTTGATGGGTGCTGGTGAGGCAGAATTTGATGGGTGCTGGTGAGCCAGCATTTGATGGGTGCTGGTGAGGCTGCATTTGATGGGCGCTGGTGAGGCTGCATTAATGGGTGCTGGTAGGCTGCATTTGATGGGCGCTGCTGAGGCTGCATTGATGGGCGCTGATAGGCTGCATTTGATGGGCGCTGGTGAGGCTGCATTGATGGGTGCTGGTAGGCTGCATTTGATGGGCGCTGGTGAGGCTGCATTGATGGGCGCTGGTAAGGCTGCATTTGATGGGCGCTGCTGAGGCTGCATTAATGGGCACTGATAGGCTGCATTTGATGGGCGCTGGTGAGGCTGCATTGATGGGTGCTGGTAGGCTGCATTTGATGGGCGCTGGTGAGGCTGCATTGATGGGCGCTGGTGAGGCTGCATTTGATGGGCACTGGTAGGCTTCATTGATGGGTGCTGGTATGCTGCATTTGATGGGCGCTGGAGAGACTGCATATGATGGGCGCTGGTGGGCTGCATTTGATGGGCATTTCTTTATAAAGGAGGGATATACATGGGCAGGGCAAAGGGGGTGAAGTCAGGGGTGGAGCCGGGGGGGGGGGTGGACGGCAAAATTAGGTTTTGCCTAGGGTGTCAAAAATCCTTGCACCAGCCCTGCCTGAAGGACACTAAACTGGCCCTTTGCTTAGAAAGTTTGGGGACCCCTGATCTACAGTAACAATATATTTTTTTTTTTGAAGTAACACTGATCAAAGTAGAAAAATTTGGGGTTTTTTTGCCTAGAGATTGCATAAATAAGACAATATCACCAAAAGAAAACCCTTTACAGTATCTCACAAAAGTGAGTACACCCCTCACATTTTGTAAATATTTCATTCTATCTTTTCATGTGACAACACTGAAGAAATGACACTTGTCTGCAATGTAAAGTAGTGAGTGTACAGCTTGTATAACAGTGTAAATTTACTGGCCCCTCAAAATAACTCAACACACAGCCATTAATGTCTAAACCGCTGGCAACAAAAGTGAGTACACCCCTAAGAGAAAATGTCCAAATTTGACCCAAAGTGTCAATATTTTGTGTGGCCACCATTATTTCCCAGCACTGCCTTAACCCTCTTGGGCATGGAGGTTACCAGAGTTTCACAGGTTGCCACTGGAGTCCTCTTCCCCTCCTCCATGATGACATCACAGAGCTGGTGGTTGTTAGAGACCTTGCGCTCCTCCACCTTCCGTTTGAGGATGTCTCACAGATGCTCAATAGGGTTTAGGTCTGGAGACATGCTTGGCCAGTCCATCACCTTTACCCTCAGCTTCTTTAGCAAGGCAGTGGTCATCTTGGAGGTGTGTTTGGGGCCGTTATCATGTTGGAATACTGCCCTGCGGCCCAGTCTCTGAAGGGAGGGGATCATGCTCTGCTTCAGTATGTCACAGTACATGTTGGCATTCATGGTTCCCTCAATGAACTGTAGCTCCCCAGTGCCGGCAGCACTCATGCAGCTCCAGACCATGACGCTCCCACCACCATGACACTCCCACCACCATGCTTGACTGTAGGCAACACACACTTGTCTTTGTACTCCTCACCTGGTTGCCCCCACACACGCTTGTCACCATCTGAACCAAATAAGTTTATCTTGGTCTCATCAGACCACAGGACATGGTTCCAGTAATCCATGTCCTTAGTCTGCTTGTCTTCAGCAAACTGTTTGCGGCTTTCCTGTGCATCATCTTTAGAAGAGGCTTCCTTCTAGGACGACAGCCATGCAGACCAATTTGATGCAGTGTGCGGCGTATGGTCTGAGCACTGACAGGCTGACCCCCCCACCCCTTCAACCTCTGCAGCAATGCTGGCAGCACTCATATGTCTATTTCCCAAAGACAACCTCTGGATATGAGGCTGAGCACGTGCACTCAACTTCTTTAGTCGACCATGACGAGGCCTGTTCTGAGTGGAACCTGTCCTGTTATACCGCTGTATGGTCTTGGCCACCGTGCTGCAGGTCAGTTTCAGGGTCTTGGCAATCTTCTTATAGCCTAGGCCATCTTTATGTAGAGCAACAATTCTTTTTTTCAGATCCTCAGAGAGTTCTTTGCCATGAGGTGCCATGTTGAACTTCCAGTGACCAATATGAGAGAGTGAGAGCGATAACACCAAATTGAACACACCTGCTCCCCATTCACACTTGAGACCTTGTAACACTAACGAGTCACATGACACCAGGGAGGGAAAAGGGATAATAGGGCCCAATTTGGACATTTTCACTTAGGGGTGTACTTGTTTTGTTGCCAGCGGTTTAGACATTAATGGCTGTGTGTTGAGTTATTTTGAGGGGACAGCAAATTTTGCACGGCGGGACCTATCTAACTTGCTGCAGCTTCTAATGCATGTTGTGAGAAGCTCACAGTATGCAGTGAAATCAGAGTAAGCCATTTCAGTGCAGGAGACTGCAATAATAGTAAAACAATATTATATTTAAAATGCTCAATTTTTTCAGGTACTTTTATTGGCAATTTTTTTTAGATGGATGACGATGGTCTCTTTAAGGTAATATAGATTGTCTTCATGTCTTCGCAGCGTCACTTCGTCCTTCCAGCTGAGGCTGGCGGTGACTGTGCTCAGCTGTATCGCCACCTTCTTCACGTTGATTGCTATATCCACCAACCGCTGGGTCAACGGGAATGGAAGGAGTTCCATAGAGAGTATAGGATTGTGGAAGGTCTGCAGTACGGAGGTGTGCGCGTCCCACAGTGAGATCAGTAAGTGGAGTATAAATTCACACTTCTTCTTTCCATAAAACATCCAGACCACCTACAGATCAGCGCTATGTCCAATGGAAACCAACAGGCAAAGACAAAGCCACAATTAAAGGGTATGTCCAGACAAAACTTTAGCTTTGGATAGAGTAGGAAGGTATTAGACCCTCTGTCGGGTTTTTAGCATTATACACAGTGATGCCAGAAAGAGAGCGCCAAACAAACAATCCGAGACTCATACAAAGAATTATCCGTTCAGTAAATGACCGCAGAAACGTTCTGAATTATTGATTCAAATGCCGCGTACACATGGTCGGAATTTCCGATTGAAACAGTCCGATGGGAGCTTTTCAACGGATTTTCCGACCGTGTGTATGCCCATCGGTCTTTTTCTGTCGGAATTTCCGACGGACTTTGGATTGAGAACCTGTTCTCAATTTTTCCGACGGAAAACCTTTCTATCGGATTTTCCGATCGTGTGTATGCAATTCCGACACGTAAAATTCCGACGCATGCTCGGAAACAATTCGACGCATGCTCGGAAGCATTAAACTTCCCTTCTATAGTGCTTTCGAACGTGTTTTATGCCGCTGTGTTACAGACCGTCGGAATTTGGTGTGACCGTGTGTAGGCAAGACAGTTTGAGCGAAATTCCGTCGGAATTCCGACGGGAAAACCATCAGAGCTTTTTCCAACCAGAATTCCGACTGTGTGTACGCGGCAAAACCCTAAACCAGGGGTCTCCAAACTTTCCCATACGAGGGCCACGTAATTTTTAAAGGAATAAAGTATAAAAAAGCTCAAAGTAAAACATGTTCATTCATTTCAAATCAGCATCATATGAAGGTCAAGCAAAAATAAATTCAGTCTGCACTTTTCTTATAAGAATCCTCTTTTATATCAGTGTTCCCCCCCCCCCTTACATCAATGACCCCTCTTACATCAGGTCCCTATCTCAGTCCTCCTTTACATTAGGGTCTCCATCTGAATTCTCTTTACATTAGTGTCCCCATTAACACTCCATATTACATCAGAGCCCCCCTTACATCAGAGTACCCTCTGATGTCAGTTTCCCCATCATAGTCCCCTTTACATTACTGTCCTCATTAGTACCCAACCTTACATCAGGATTCCCTACTACATCAGTATCCCTATCAGAGTCCCCTCTTTCATCAGAACCCCCCCCCCCCCCTTACATCAGTGTCCCCACTAGAAAACCCTCTTACACCATTGTCGCTATCAGAGCCCCCCCACCCCCCCCCCCCCCTACATCTGTGTCCTCATCAGAATCCCCTTCACAACAGTGTCTTTTTCAGAGTTCCCCTTAAATCAGTGCCCCCAACAGAATCCCCTCTTACATCAGGATCCCTATCAAAGTCAACCTTACATCAGTATCCCTATCAGAATCCCCCTTACAACAGTGTCTATTTGAGAGTCCCCCTTAAATCAGTATCCCCAACAGAATCCCCTCTTACATCAGGGTCCCCATCAAAGTCAACCTTAAATCAGTATCCCTATCATAATTCCCTCTTACATCAGTATCTCTATCATAGTTCCCTCTTACATCAGTATCCCTATCAGAGTTCCCCCTTACATCAGTATCCCTACCAGAGTTCCCCCTTACATCAGGTCCCATCAAAGTCCCATCAGTATCCCTATCAGAGTCCCCCCTTACATCAGTATCCCTACCAGAGTTCTCTCTTACATCAAGGTCCCCATCAAAGTCAACCTTACATCAGTATCCCTATCAGAGTCCCCCCTTACATCAGTATCCCTATCAGAGTCCCCCCTTACATCAGTATCCCTACCAGAGTCCCCCCTTACATCAGTATCCCTATCAGAGTTCCCTCTTACATCAGTATCCCTACCAGAGTTCCCCCTTACATCAGTATCCCTATCAGAGTCCCCCTTACATCAGTATCCCTATCAGAGTCCCTCCTTACATCATTATCCCTATCATAGTTCCCTCTTACATCAGTATCCCTACCAGAGTTCCCCCTTACATCAGTATCCCTATCATAGTCCCCCCTTACATCAGTATCCCTATCATAGTTCCCTCTTACATCAGTATCCCTACCAGAGTTCCCTCTTACATCAGTATCCCTACCAGAGTTCCCTCTTACATCAGTATCCCTACCAGAGTTCCCTCTTACATCAGTATCCCTATCAGAGTTCCCTCTTACATCAGTATCCCTACCAGAGTTCCCTCTTACATCAAGGTCCCCATCAAAGTCAACCTTACATCAGTATCCCTATCAGAGTCCCCCCTTACATCAGTATCCCTTTTAGAGTCCCCCCTTACATCAGTATCCCTATCAGAGCTCCCCCTTACATCAGTATCCCTATCAAAGTTCCCTCTTACATCAGTATCCCTAACAGAGTTCCGCCTTACATCAGCATTCCCATTAGAACCCCCCGTACATCAGAATCTCCAATTATATCTATGTCCTCCCTTACGTCTGTCCAAATCAGAGGATTACCCCTTTCATTAGCGTCCCCAACAGAATCTCCTCTTGGTTCAGTGTCCCCATCAAAATCAACCTTACATCAGTATCCCCCTATATTACATCAGTGTCCCCATCAACCCCCCCCCCCCCCAAGCAGTGTATTTTTCAGAGTCCCCTTTATATTAGTGTCCTCATCAGAGTCCCCCTTACTTTAGAATCCCCCTTACATCAGAGCCCCCCCCCCCACATCAGTATCCCCATCAAAACCCCCCTATGACAGTGTCTTTTTGAGAGTTCACCTTACATTAGAATCCATTCTTACATCAGTGTCCCCATCAACCCCCCCCCCCCCCCCCCCCCCATGACAGTGTCTTTTTGAGAGTCCCCTTTATAGCAGTGTCCTCATCAGAGTCCCCCTTACTTTAGAATCCCCCTTACATTAGAGCCCCCCCCCACATCAGTGTCCCCATCAAAACCCCCCTATGGCAGTGTCTTTTTGAGAGTCCACCTTACATCAAAATCACCCTTACATTAGTATCCCCATCAGAGTTTCCCCCTATATTACATCAGTGTCCCCATCAACCCCCCCCCCCCCCCCATGACAGTGTCTTTTTGAGAGTCCCCTTTACATTAGTGTCCCCATAGTCCCCCTTACATCAGACTCCCTCCTTACATCAGTGTCTCCCCTTACATCAGCATTCCCATTAGAATCCCCCCTTACAACTCCCCACCAGAGACCCCCTTTACATTAGACTCTCCAATTATATCCGTGTCCTCCCTTACATCTGTGTCCTCCTCAGAGCCCTCCCCTACAACAGAGCCCCCCCCCCCCACATCAGAATTACCCCTTTCATCAGAGCCCCCCCCACCCACATCAGGGTTACCCCTTTTATCAGAGCCCCCCTTACATCAGTGTTCCCATTAAACGCCCCCTAACATCTTTCCCTGCTTGAAAAAAAACAAACAAAAACATATTTTGGCTGGACACTTATATATCACACCCGTATCTCCAGTGCCCAGACGGTAGACAGGACCTCTTCATCTTTCTTCTGATTAAAATAAAAGCTGAGGTCTGAGCTGCACGCGTTTTTCTGAATGCTGCATCAAGGCACCTGGGCCGTGTGTAGTTCCATGGTAATCTAGGTGACAAATAGTATTTGGTAGATATGCATGTTTTTGTCCTGATTATTCTCTTTCTCCATTTCATTCCCAGTATATTCCAAAGTTCTTCTTATATTCACCCTTTTGTTTGGACTATTTGGCAACATTGTGGCTGTCCTGGCACAGGTGTATGGAGTGGAGGACATCAAAAACCCAATAGCAAGAATAATGTTCGCATCAGGTATGATTCAGCTACAAACTATAATTTTCCTTCCCAAATTTTGTCCCAACAGAAGCATTTAAAAGGAGCCTTCCACTTTCACTGAACCTTAACCCTTTGCTGGTCCACTCCATGTCAGTTGTTAGCTTTGGCGGGAAAATGTTTTATCTCATGGGCTTCTAGTTCCAATAGTACTTTAACACCCAATCCTCTCTGCAGGAATTACGGAGACTGCTCCACCAGGGAGTGCAATACCTCCCTGGAATAAAGGTGGAGTTGGGGCAGTGATATCCATAATTGAATCTCAGAGAGGTAAGAGACAGACAATCCTCTTTGCAGGAGTTCCTGACACTGGTCCACCTTCCTGGAATAGAGGTGGAGCTAGGAACTCAGGGGCAGTGATATCACTACTTAAATCCCAGAGAGGAATGAGGCGACCAATCCTCTCTGCTGGAGTTCTTGACATTGTTCCACCAGGTAGAGCAGGACCTTCATGGAATAGAAGCAGAGTTAGAACCTTATGGGCAGTGATATCACTACTTAAATCTCAGAGAGGAATGAGACGACCAATCCTCTCTGCTGGAGTTCTTGACATTGTTCCACCAGGTAGAGCAGGACCTCCATGGAATAGAGGCAGAGTTAGAACCTCATGGGCAGTGACATCACTACTTAAATCTCAGAGAGGTATGAGGCGACCAATCCTCTCTGCTGGAGTTCTTGACATTGTTCCACCAGGTGGAGGAGGACCTCCATGGAATAGAGGCAGAGTTAGAACCTCATGAGCAGTGATATCACTACTTAAATCTCAGAGAGGTATGAGGTGACTAATTCTCTCTGCTGGAGTTCTTGACATTGTTCCACCAGGTAGAGGAGGACCTCCATGGAATAGAGGCAGAGTTAGAACCTCATGGGCAGTGATATCACTACTTAAATCTCAGAGAGGTATGAGGCGACCAATCCTCTCTGCTGGAATTCTTGACATTGTTCCGCCAGGTGGAGCAGGACCTCCATGGAATAGAGGCAGAGTTAGAACCTCGTAGGCAGTGATATCACTACTAAAATCTCAGAGTGGTATGAGGCGACCAATCCTCTCTGCTGGAGTTCTTGACATTGTTCCACCAGGTAGAGCAGGACCTCCATTGAATAGAGGCAGAGTTAGAACCTCATGGGCAGTGATATCACTACTTAAATCTCAGAGAGGTATGAGGAGACCAATTCTCTCTGCTAGAGTTCTTGACATTGTTCCACCAGGTAGAGCAGGACCTCCATTGAATAGAGGCAGAGTTAGAACCTCAGGGGCAGTGATATCACTACTTAAATCTCAGAAAGGTATGAGGCGACCAATCCTCTCTGCTGGAGTTCTTGACATTGTTCCACCAGGTAGAGCGGGACCTCCATGGAATAGAGGCAGAGTTAGAACCTCATGGGCAGAGATATCACTACTTAAATCTCAGAGAGGTATGAGGCGACCAATTCTCTCTGCTGGAGTTCTTGACATTGTTCCACCAGGTGGAGCAGGACCTCCATGGAATAGAGGCAGAGTTAGAACCTCATGGGCAGTGATATCACTACTTAAATCTCAGAGAGGTATGAGGCGACTAATTTTCTCTGCTGGAGTTCTTGACATTGTTCCACCAGGTAGAGCAGGACCTCCATGGAATAGAGGCAGAGTTAAAACCTCATGGGCAGTGATATCACTACTTAAATCTCAGAGAGGTATGAGGCGACCAATCCTCTCTGCTGGAGTTCTTGACATTGTTCCACCAGGTAGAGCAGGACCTCCATGGAATAGAGGCAGAGTTAGAACCTCATGGGCAGTGATATCACTACTTAAATCTCAGAGAGGTATGAGGCGACCAATTCTCCCTGCTGGAGTTTTTGACATTGTTCCACCAGGTGGAGCAGGACCTCCATGGAATAGAGGCAGAGTTAGAACCTCATGGGCAGTGATATTACTACTTAAATCTCAGAGAGGTATGAGGCGACCAATGCTCTCTGCTGGAATTTTTGACATTGTTCCACCAGGTAGAGCAGGACCTCCATGGAATAGAGGCAGAGTTAGAACCTCATGGGCAGTGATATCACTACTTAAATCTCAGAGAGGTATGAGGCGACTAATTCTCTCTGCTGGAGTTCTTGACATTGTTCCACCAGGTGGAGCAGGACCTCCATGGAATAGAGGCAGAGTTAGAGCCTCATGGGCAGAGATATCACTACTTAAATCTCAGAGAGGTATGAGGCGACCAATTCTCTCTGCTGGAGTTCTTGACATTGTTCCACCAGGTGGAGCAGGACCTCCATGGAATAGAGGCAGAGTTAGAACCTCATGGGCAGTGATATCACTACTTAAATCTCAGAGAGGTATGAGGCGACTAATTCTCTCTGCTGGAGTTCTTGACATTGTTGCACCAGGTAGAGGAGGACCTCCATGGAATAGAGGCAGAGTTAGAACCTCATGGGCAGTGATATCACTACTTAAATCTCAGAGAGGTATGAGACGACCAATTCTCTCTGCTGAAGTTCTTGACATTGTTCCACCAGGTAGAGCAGGACCTCCATGGAATAGAGGCAGAGTTAGAACCTCATGGGCAGTGATATCACTACTTAAATCTCAGAGAGGTATGAGGCGACCAATTCTCCCTGCTGGAGTTTTTGACATTGTTCCACCAGGTAGAGGAGGACCTCCATGGAATAGAGGCAGAGTTAGAACCTCAGGGGGCAGTGATATCACTACTTTAATCTCAGAGAGGCATGAGGCGACCAATTCTCTCTGCTGGAGTTCTTGACATTGTTCCACCAGGTGGAGCAGGACCTCCATGGAATAGAAGCAGAGTTAGAACCTCATGGGCAGTGATATCACTACTTAAATCTCAGAGAGGTATGAGGCGACTAATCCTCTCTGCTGGAGTTCTTGACATTGTTCCACCAGGTAGAGCAGGACCTCCATGGAATAAAGGCAGAGTTAGAACCTCATGGGCAGTGATCCCCTCGGGCTGAGTCTCTACACATGTGGCTTAGGCCTAACCTTAGGCTGCTGCTTCACATACAGCCCCGAGGCCTCAGCCTGGGGCTAGAAGAACACTGATCACCTGACTCATTCCCTTTAAATAGACTGTCCCAGCATGCAAAGTAGCTACTCCGATTGGCTGAGAAATTATGTCTATTTACAACCTGAACCCACTGTGGTCTTCTCATTCTAATGCCAAAGCCAGCAGGGCCACCTATTGACAGAAGAGAGAAATGCACCAGATTCAGGCTTATGGCAAAATAATCAGTGGATACAACTACCAATTAGCCAGGCTAGTAACCACCTAGCATAACTAAATTTGTTAGCAACCCTGCCTAATACCAGGGTGCTACAGTATGAGTGCTGCCAGCATTGCTGCAGAGGGTGAAGGGGTGGGGGGGTCAGCCTGTCAGTGCTCAGACCATACGCCGCACACTGCATCAAATTGGTCTGCATGGCTGTCGTTCCAGAAGGAAGTCTCCTCTAAAGATGATGCACAAGAAAGCCCACAAACAGTTTGCTGAAGACAAGCAGACTAAGGACATGGATTACTGGAACCATGTCCTGCGGTCTGATGAGACCAAGATAAATGTATTTGGTTCAGATGGTGTCAAGCGTGTGTGGGGGCAACCAGGTGAGGAGTACAAACACAAGTGTGTCTTGCCTACAGTCAAGCATGGTGGTGGGAGTGTCATGGTCTGGGGCTGCATGAGTGCTGCCGGCACTGGGGAGCTACAGTTCATTGAGGGAACCATGAATGCCAACATGTACTGTGACATACTGAAGCCTAACCTTCAGCTGCTGCTGAAGGTTAGGCTTCAGTATGACCCCCTCCCTTCGGAGACTAGGCTGCAGGGCAGTATTCCAACATGATAATAATCCCAAACACACCTCCAAGATGACCACTGCCTTGCTAAAGAAGCTGAGGGTAAAGGTGATGGACTAACCAAGCATGTCTCCAGACCTAAACCCTATTGAGCATCTGTGGGGCATCCTCAAGGTAGAGGAGCGCAAAGTCTCTAACATCCATCAGCTCCATGATGTTGTCACGGAGGAGTGGAAGAGGACTCCAGTGGCAACCTGTGAAGCTCTGGTGACCTCCATGCCCAAGAGGGTTAAGGCAGTGCTGGAAAATAATGGTGGCCACACAAAATATTGACACTTTGGGCCCAATTTGGACATTTTCACTTAGGGGTGTACTCACTTTTGTTGCCAGCGGTTTAGACATTAATGGCTGTGTGTTGAGTTATTTTGCGGAAACAGCAAATTTACACTGTTATACAAGCTGTACACTCACTACTTTACATTGTAGCAAAGTGTCATTTCTTCTGTGTTGTCACATGCTGGTAGGTAAATAGGCTCTAGTACGTATATAAGATAGGGCCTTCGATTGTAAATTCCCTGAGAGCAGGGACTGATGTAGGTTAATGTATGTAAATTGTTGGAACTATATAAGTACCTACAATAAATAATGGCATGATTGGTTTTTCATAGACTGACTTTTTAATAAACTTGTGCATTGTGTTCTTTTTCTTTTTGTTTTGTATTCCTTTCAGGCCTTTTAGGATTGTGTGGAATGATCCCCGCAACAGTCTACCTTGTCCTCATCATATTTTATAGAAGTGTTTCCTATGGTTTAATCTTTGGCTGGTTTGGCGCATTCCTGTACATTGTGGCTGGTAACTTCTTTTTATCTATAGATATATCTTGCTTTTCATGCTTCATGTTTCACATTTTAACCGCTTAAGGACCGCCTCACGCCGATATACGTTGGCAGAATGGCACGGCTGGGCACAACCACGTAACCTGTACGTGGCCGTGGGACCAGCAGACCCGATCGCCGCTGGTGTCCCGTGATCGGGTCACAGAGCTGAAGAATGGGGAGAGGTCTGTGTAAACAAACCTCTCCCCGTGCTTCCTAGTGACACTGTCACTTATCGGCTGTTCCCTGTCATCGGGAAAGCCGATCAGTGACGTCAGATGCAAAGCCACGCCCCCCTACAGTAAAAAAAAACACACACACACTTAACCCCTCCCCGCCCCCTAGTGGTTAACTCCTTCACTGCCAGTGTCATTTACACAGGAATCTGTGCATTTAAATAGCACTGATTGCTGTATAAATGACAATGGTCCCAAAAATGTGTCAAAAATGTCCGATGTGTCCGCCATAATGTCGCAGTCACAATAAAAATCGCTGATCGCCGCCATTACTAGTAAAAAAAATTTTAAAAAATTTAAATGCTATAAAACTATCCCCTATTTTATTAACGTTATAACAAACCAATCAATAATCGCTAATCGTGATTTTTTTTTACCAAAAATATGTAGAAGAATACGTATCGGCCTAAACTGAATTTTTTTTTTATATATTTTTTGGGGATATTTATTATAGAAAAAAGTAAAAAATATTGATTTTTTTTCAAAATTGTCGCTCTATTTTTTTTTATAGCGCAAAAAATACCACCAAAAGAAAGGTCTATTTGTGGGGAAAAAAAGGACGCCAATTTTGTTTGGGAGCCACGTCGCACGACCGCGCAATTGTCAGTTAAAGCAACGCAGTGCCGAATCGCAAAAAGGGGCCTGGTCCTTTTGGCTGCAAATTGGTCCGGGGCTTAAGTGGTTAAAAAATAAAATTCCATCAATAACTGATAATAAATATCTAACTGTGTGTCGTTTATCAGTTCAACTAATAGAAAAAAAAATAAAAATAAACAGAACAAAGGAATAGAAAACTTCCACGTACAGAATACTATATCCAAAGTTAATCCAGAAAAAGGCAAAAAACCCTTATAAAGTATGGTCCACTTAGCTCCAGGGAAAAATAAATTCCAACCTGATCCCCCAGGAGGAAGTCAGATAGCCCCTGGATCAACAACCCCGTGTTATTACCTATAAACATTAATATCCAATCTTAGGTGATTTCTCTTCACTTGATAGTTTTGATAGTTAGTAAGGTTGAATAAAGACACCAGTCCATCCAGTTCAACCTGAGTGAGTGTCTACAATTGTCCCTATCCCTGTACATTGCACACTCACATTGGTCCCTACCCTCAAGGAGCCCACAATCCAAGGTCCCCATTCATATACTAGGGACAATTTTTGGACAGAAGCCAATTAACCTACCTGCATGTCTTTGGATTGTGGGAGGAAACCGGAGCACCCAGAGGAAACCCACGCAGGCACAGGGAGAACATGCAAACTCCAGGCAGGTGGTGTCATGTTTACTGTCTTGAAGACACAACATGAAGGAGAGCACTGTCACCAGAAGAACTGTCTCCGCTCGAAGGTCAGCCCTATATTCCTGTACCAGAGACAACTATAAATTTATAATAATGAATGATACTTCGCTTAGGTTACAAAGACAATATTAGACATGTGCACAATAGAAAAATTTGTTTAGTTTAGTTTCGTTTCTGTTCGTTTCCGTTGATTCGTAACGATTCGTATTTTCGTAAGAGTTATTTTTTTCGTTGATTCGTTTTTCTGTTAGTTTAATTTTCGTTTATTCGAAATTCGGACACATTCGTATTTTCGTAGATTTAGTTACATTCGTACTTTAGTAAGATTGATTTATTCGTACTTTCGTAACATTGTTTTCGTAGATTCGTAATCGGAGCATAATTCATAATGTTATGTAATGTGTATGCTATTATTACATTGTAAGAGACACGGAAAATTACGAATCGAAAAAAAAAATTACGAATGTACGAATTTTTTCGTTCAATCCATTCGAAGCACGTTAAGCAGCGCCATTGTAAGAGACGCGGAAATTACGAATCGCAACAAAAAAAAAAAAAGTTACGAATTTTTTCGTTCAATCCATTGGAAGCACGTTAAGCAGCGCCATTGTAAGAGACACGGAAAATTACGAATCGCAAAAAAATAAATAAAAGTTACGAATGTACGAATTTTTTCGTTCAATCCATTGGAAGCACATTGTAAGAGACACGGAAAATTACGGAAAATTACGAATCGCTAAAAAAAAAAAAAAAGTTACGAATGTACGAATTTTTTCGTTCAATCCATTCGAAGCACGTTAGGCAGCGCCATTGTAAGAGACACGGAAAATTACGAATCGCAACGAATTTTTTCGTTCATTTTGATTTTCGTTGTTCCTGTTTTCGTTTTTCGGATTTTCTTCTTTCGTAGTTTCGTTGTTTCTAATTTGGTTATTTCGGATTTTTGTTGTTTTTCATATTCGTTCGATTTGATAATTCGTTATTCGTTAAAATTTTTAGCGAATCATTCGTTCATTCGTACGATAACGAATGAACGAATATAACGAATTTTAACGAAAAACGAAACGAATTGCACATATCTAGACAATAAGCGGACAGCAGCTAGCATAAATTGTAGGTAACAATATACAAATTTAAAGTGAAGAAATGCAGCACTTAAATGTCCATAAAAGCAAAGCAAACGTCCTTCAATCCCGAGAGGCACCCGATAGGTGAATGAACCTTGACTAAAAAAGGTGAACAGTGATCTTCCACCAACACCACAGTAAGCCAAGCCTCTTACCCTTACAACTGGACCACTAGATTATAGGTGGTCAAAAACACCCAAACATCAATCCACCATGGACTTCTCCAGCATGGATCCAGGCATCACTCCTGTTTAGGCAACCATCAGGAATTTTTCATATGACATGCCTGTTTATATCTACTACTGTGTGAGTATATAGATGTGGTTTTAATAAATTCAGTTTTGATATACTACACCATGAAGTGGTTTTGTTTTTACACCTTTCAACACGAGGCGTGACGCCTGGATCCATACTGGAGAAGTTCGTGGTGGATTGATGTTTGGGTGTTTTTTGACCACCTATAATCTAGTGGTCCAGTTGTAAGGGTAAGAGGCTTGGCTTACTGTGGTGTTGGTGGAAGATCACTGTTCATCTTTTTTAGTCAAGGTCAATCAAATCCAGTGACACGGGAGCCGGGGGGCGGTGCCGAGTCCTGCTGTCTATGTCAATGGATGCAGCAGCAGAACTCTGGAGCACGCCCGCACGAGTGCCCCGAGGGAAAGTGGTTCTTCACGGGGGCACTCGATGAAGAGGAGGAGCCAGGAGCACCGCCTGGGGACCCCAAAAGAGGAGGATTGGGGCTGCTATGTGCAAAACCCTTGCACAGAATAGGTAAGTATAACATGTTTGTTATTTAAAAAAAAACAACCCCTTTAACCACTTCAGTACCGAGCACTTTCACCCCATTCCTGCCCAGGCTAGTTTTCAGCGCTGTAACACTTTGAATGACAATTGTACGGTCATGCAATACTGTACCAAAACAAAACGTTTTTTCTTTTTTTCACACAAATAGAGCTTTATTTTGGTTGCATTTAATCACCGCTGGCTTTTTTATTTAAAAAAAAAAAGACCGAAAAAATGTGAAAAAATAAAATAAAAATAGTTTTATTAGTTATTCTAATGAGCGTAGTGTAGCGTGAATGATTATTCTAATATTTAACTATAAATACTATATATTATAACTATATTTTTATATTAGGGTTAAGAGACCATTTGTTTAACCCCTTGGTGCCGGCTGTACGCAAATATGTGGGCTCTCTGCACCTGGTCCTTAGCGCTGGGGGGGGCACATATTTGCATTAATTGCTGCCCATACACCTGTGCCGAGCGTGCACGCGCAGTGCGCTCCCGGCACAGTTACCGTTGTCTAACGGAAAGCTTCCGATCGCTCCTTGCGATCAGAGTGTTTTCGGATCACGTGACCGCAGTGACAGCCAATCACGGCGGTCAAGTGGTATTAAGCCCCGCCTCCCCGGCCTCATAAATCTCTAAAAGGTCCGTGAGGCGCCGGTGCTAAGAGGTTAATTTGTACGGCCCAACAAACAAAGTCCGTTGGGAATGGGAAAATTAATTAAACTCAATAACAGGATTACTACACATTCATTCGGATTTATTCCTTTTATCCGGATGAGAGCAGCACAGTAGTCTTTGACTCTTGGATAATCAGACGATTGTTTTTGCATTAAAATGTTTCATTATTATAAAAAATGCACTACATATTAAGGTAACAGGTAGCACTCACACAGGGGAGGTGACAGGCAGTTCACCCCCCCCCCCCCTGAGGTGACAGGCACCCCCCCCCGAGGTGACAGTTAGCACTGACACAGGGGAGGGGACAGGCAGTTCACCCCCCCCCCCCGAGGTGACAGGCGGCCCCCCACCCGAGATGATAGGTCGCACTCACACAGGGGAAGTGACAGGCAGTCCACCCCCCCCCCCCCCCTGAGGGGACAGGCACCCCCCGAGGTGACAGTTAGCACTGACACAGGGGAGGGGACAGGCAGTTCACCCCCTGAGGTGACAGGCGGCCCCCCACCCCAGGTGACAGGTGCCCCCCCCACACAAGCTGGCAGGTAGCACTCACACAGGGGAGGTGACAGGCAGTGCACCCCCCCTCCGAGGTGACAGGCGCAGTTCATCCCCCCAGGTGACAGGCGGCCCCCCACCCGAGATGAAAGGTCGCACTCACACAGGGGAGGTAACAGGCTGCTCCCCCCCCCCCCGAGGTGACAGGCGTCGTCCCCCCCACACGAGATGGCAGGTAGCACTCACACAGGGGAAGTGACAGGCAGTTAACCCCCCCCCCCCTGAGGGGACAGGCACCCCCCCGAGGTGACAGTTAGCACTGACACAGGGGAGGGGACAGGCAGTTCACCCCCCCCCCCCCCGAGGTGACAGGCGGCCCCCCACCCCAGATGACAGGTGCCCCCCCCCCCCACACAAGCTGGCAGGTAGCACTCACACAGGGGAGGTGACAGGCAGTGCACCCCCCCTCCGAGGTGACAGGCGCAGTTCATCCCCCCAGGTGACAGGCGGCCCCCCACCCGAGATGACAGGTTGCACTCACACAGGGGAGGTAACAGGCTGCTCCCCCCCCCCCGAGGTGACAGGCGTCGTCCCCCCCACACGAGATGGCAGGTAGCACTCACACAGGGGAAGTGACAGGCAGTTCACCCCCCCCCCCCCTGAGGGGACAGGCACCCCCCCCCCCGAGGTGACAGTTAGCACTGACACAGGGGAGGGGACAGGCAGTTCACCCCCCACCCGAGGTGACAGGCGGCCCCCCACCCCAGGTGACAGGTGCCCCCCCCCACACAAGCTGGCAGGTAGCACTCACACAGGGGAAGTGACAGGCAGTTCACCCCCCCAGGTGACAGGCGGCCCCCCACCCGAGATGACAGGTAGCACTCACACAGGGGAGGTGACAGGCAGTAACCCCCCCCCCCCAAGGTGACAGGCGCCCCCCCACCAAGGTGACAGGTAGCAATCACACAGGGGAGGTGACAGGCAGTTCACCCACCCAGGTAACAGGGGGCCCCCCACCCGAGGTGACGGGTAGCACTCACACAGGGGGAGGTGAATAAAAGTGAAATAGAATCTTTGTGGGTTGGATCAGCAGGGATGACTTTGAGTGCATAATTAATCATAATTAATTTCCCAAAATAAGGAATTAACAGGTTAAAATGAATATAACCCAAAATAACTTCTTAAAATACTAATCAATTCGGAAACAACGAATCTATACTCTACCGAAATAACGAAAATGTTCCAAAAATGAATCATTCTAACATGGCGATTGTGATGAAACAAAGGGATTTACTTAATGATTGAAAGCAAAAAAATTTTTTTTTCCGTCAAACGCATTGCTAGTCATTATATTAAATGTACACCAACTGAATCTTCTCCTTTGTTGTAGGATTTTTGAGCTGGTATCACCATAAAAAAGAGCCCGACAGACAGATGACTTTGGAAGAAATTAGGCAGCAAGCGCAAGGAAGCAATACACAACCGCCACCGTACACAGCCCATCCCCCACCAAGCACTGTCTTTGTGTCCTAGATAGGATATGGCTTTGATTCTTTTATATATACAATATATTATATTAAAGGAAAACTCTCACAATTGTATTACAAAAAAGTTAAGTTATGTTGCTTTTTATACTTGATTGAGTCATGTCCAGCAGCCTGCAGTACCAGAGTAATGTCCAGCAGCCTGCAGTACCAGTCATGTCCAGCAGCCTGCAGTACCAGTCATGTCCAGTTGCCTGCAGTACCAGAGTCATGTCCAGTAGCCTGCAGTACCAGTCATGTCCAGTTGCCGGCAGTACCAGTCATGTCCAGCAGCCGGCAGTACCAGTCATGTCCAGTAGCCTGCAGTACCAGGCATGTCCAGAAGCCTGCAGTACCAGTCATGTCCTGCAGCCTGCTGTACCAAAGTCATGTCCAGCAGCCTGCAATACCAGAGTCGTGTCCAGTAGCCTGCAGTACTAGTCATGTCCAGTAGCCTGCATTAATGGTCATGTCCAATAGCCTGCAGTACCAGGGTCACGTCCAGCAGCCTGCAGTACCAGAGTACTGTCCAGCAGCCTGCAGTACCAGTCATGTCCAGTAACCTGCAGTACCAGTCATGTCCAGCATCCTGCAGTACCAGAGTAATGTCCAGCAGCCTGCAGTACCAGTCATGTCCAGTAACCTGCAGTACCAGTCATGTCCAGCAGCCTGCAGTACCAGTCATGTCCAGTAACCTGCAGTACCAGTCATGTCCAGCAGCCTGCAGTACCAGTCATGTCCAGTAGCCTGCATTATTGGTCATATCCAGTAGCCTGCAGTATCAGAGTCATGTCTAGCAGCCTGCAGTACCAGTCATGTCCAGTAGCCTGCATTAACGGTCATGTCCAGTAGCCTGCAGTACCAGTCATGTCCAGTAGCCTGCAGTACCAGTCATGACCAGCAGCCTGCAGTACCAGAGTCGTGTCCAGTAGCCTACAGTACTAGTCGTGTCCAGTAGCCTGCATTAATAGTCATGTCCAGTAGCCTGCAGTACCAGTCATGTCCACAACCTGCAGTACCAGAGTCATGTCCAGTAGCCTGCAGTACCAGTCATGTCCAGCAGCCTGCAGTACCAGAGTCATGCCCAGCAGCCTGCAGTACCAGAGTCATGTTCAGCAGCCTGCATTACCAGTCATGTCCAGTAGCCTGCAGCACCATAGTCATGCCCAGCAGCCTGCAGTACCAGAGTCATGTCCATCAGCTTGCAGTACCAGAGCCATGTCCAGCATGGCCAACATTAAAGATAACTGAGATAAATATTGGCCAAGTGTCCCCGAGTTCTGGGCAGTGCCAGAGTCGTGTCCAGTAGCCTACAGTACTAGTCGTGTCCAGTAGCCTGCATTAATAGTCATGTCCAGTAGCCTGCAGTACCAGTCATGTCCACAACCTGCAGTACCAGAGTCATGCCCAGCAGCCTGCATTACCAGTCATGTCCAGTAGCCTGCAGTGCCAGAGTCATGTCCATCAGCCTGCAGTACCAGAGTCATGTCCAGCATGGTCAACATTAAAGATAACTGAGATAAATATTGGCCAAGTGTCCCCGGGTTCTGGGCAACACAGGCTGAAGCTCTCAGAGACAGAGAATTGTCTTACAGCACAGAATCCTGAGACAAGAGCCTGCAGTCCCAACCACTAAGACTGTGAACCCGGCTGAAATGGGAGTGACCAAGTGTGGAGGCAGAAAGGCAGGCTACATCAACATAAAAGATACCTGAAATACATATACAGTATGCAATCCTTTTTTCATTGTTGTGAAACTGCCTCAATAAATCATTGTGTTTTGCACCAGTCCCTGCATCCAATTCGCATGACAAGAGCCAGCTCACACATCTCCATGACGGCTTCGGAGCACATTGCACAGGGGTCCTGTGGGTCTTTGGCTAAGTTTCAGGTCCAAATTCAGGCAAAAATTCAGGCCTGATTTGTCCCTAAAAAAAACGGAGAACAGGGACGCACCGGACCCCTGCTGTGAGCCGCACCGGACCCCTGCTGTGAGCCGCATTCGATTTAAGTGTGAACTTTAAATACACTATTGGAAAAAAAAATGAATGCACCATCTAGTGGTGAAATATAGTATTGCGGCATGACCTTGAGCATGTGTGTGATATTCATTCAGTCATCTCCAACTCTGAGCAATTCTTTGAGGATCATATCTGAAACACTTGAGAGTCTTTTTCCATAGATTTTACTTGGCAAGTTTTTTTAAGAGGTAGGTCGCCAGGTCTTTCCTCAACTTCCCCATTTACACAAGCTTGGGACTGGCATAGAGAAAGTGACAGCAAGTTTGCACACACATATTAGGGCCAATTTATACAAGAGAGAATTACCCATCCAGTACATCTTCGTAGTGTGGGGGAAACTGGAGTACCCAGAGGAAAAACAACGCAAGGTGAACGGTAAACGATGAAGGGTACGGTAAATGCTACAGCATTCAAGGACATTTTAGACAATTGTACTCTTCCAAATTTGTGTTAACAGTTTGGGGAAGACCCCAAAGTCCAGTTATCATTTTAACCAACAGCGTGAACATATCATCATAAGTATGTGTTGGTTAAACTCATAACTGGACTTTGGGGTCTTCCCCAAACTTTTAACACAAATTTGGAAGAGTACAATTGTCTAAAATGTCCTTGAATGCTGTAGCATTTACCGTACCCTTCATCGGAAACATCTGAACTCAATAAATTGGAGAGGTCCCCACATAGCTTTGGTCATATAGGGTAAATTCATAAACAATGGAAGAGAAGGGTTCTCCAGGCAAGCAGCTAATGCCCCGTACACACGATCAGAAATTCTGTCAGCAAAAGTCGGATGTGAGCGCTTGGTCAGAAATTCCGACCGTGTGTATGCTCCATCGGACTTTTGCTGGCAGATTTCCACCCAGCAAAAGA
>CM053035.1:22937975-23030475 GCA_028564925.1 Lithobates sylvaticus | reverse complement strand
ACTACACTGCAGAGTGCACGAGCATCATGGGAAATGGAGTTCCAAAACATCTGGGGTGCCAAGGTTTCGCTGTCACTGCCATATCCTGTGTTGTTCCAATGTAAATCATTGATTTGAAATGAAAAATACGACATTTGGCCACTAGATGGGGCTAATTATCATTTCCTACAATACTTAGCTCCATCTAGTGGCCAAATGCACTACTTTCTGTTTAAAATCAATGATTTACTTTCGAAGAGGACAGGATCTATTTTCTGTTTAAAATCAATGATTTGCTTTTCGAAGAGCACAGGATATTGTCTACGTACGTTTGCTTTTTTTTTTCTTTTTGCCCCATTTGCACAAAGCAAATGTACATGCACTTTCACTGGGCAAATACTTAAGAAATCAGCCTAAGTATCACTTGAGGACAATGGGTATTTTATTCTGATTGTTGGAACAACCATGGGCCGTAGCGGCGCTTTGCGGCGGTATTGCCGCGGTATTACCGCAGTGTCCCATTCAAATCAATGGGAAGGAGCGGTATAGGAGCGGTGAATATACCACTCCTATACCGCTCCAAGGATGCTGCTAGTAGGACTTTTTTTACCGTCCTGCTAGCGCACCGCTCCAGTGTGAAAGCCCGCCGGCTTTCACACTGGAGTGAATGGGGCCGGATTTTTTCAGGCGGTGTACAGGCGCTATTTTTAGCGCTGTACCGCCTGAAAAACGCCCCAGTGTGAAAGGGGCCTTAGGGAAACATGTAACCCATCAAAAGGTAAACTTTTCTTATGATGCACAATGGATACTTCCAGAGCGTGTGCAGACATAGCAGGATAAAAAGGGAGCCCGTCATGGGAGGACTATGGTAGCTGCCGACTTGTTTTTTTCTTTTTTTAAGACGCAGGCTCGGAGCCTGTCATTCTCATTCTTGCTTTACTACCTTGAAAGTTCCCTGACCTTGCTGAGCAAGCATGCGCCCAGTGAAGTCTGATTACCCAACCTGAAAATTTATTCTGACTCAATGAACGGCTACAAAGTGAAGGCAGAAACAGGATGGCCGCATCAAAGCCTCCACCATCAAAAAACAGCCAGCGGCGGCGGCGGCTCCCACAGTTCTGCCATGACAGGTCCCCATTATATATGAGTGTTGCAGCTGATCCGTTCTTTGCCGTAGGCAGCGATATTAAATTTATAGGAAGAGTTGGATTAAACCACAAGGTACCTTACAGTGGTGCACATCGGGGGGGGGGGGGGGGGGGGGGGGGGGGTGGGGGAGAAAACTGAAACAGGGAAAACTGTATTGCCTCCACTGACCAATCAGGGTGCTTCTGTCAATTTGACCAATCCAAGAGCTTGGAAAATTGACAGCTGAGATCCGATTGGCCTGTACAGAAAGCACACCGATGTTTCGTTCAAGTCAAGGAGCAAATCTAGGTGTGCTAATCCACAACAACCAATCAGATTGAGTTTCCCGCGGTCACTGAAAGATGAATGCTAATTGGTTGATTTGGGTTAGTGCGCTTTGCTGTTGGCCTTACTGACAAAGGCTCATCTGCATCCACTTTAACTCGATGGTGGTTATCCATTTATCCATTGATATCCAGAGACAAACGTTTGCTTTTTTTTTTTTTTAGGAGGTATTGTCCTAGATTTCTTCTTTTTTTTGCCGCTGTCTCCCCACTCTTTAACGAGGACCAGTCACTCTCCGACACTCGTGCATGCGATAGGCACACATGTAGAATATCCCTTGGGGAAAAGGAGAAGAGGGGGTTATTTATCATAGATACACTATATTACCAAAAGTATTGGGACGCCTGCCTTTACACGCACATGAACTTCAATGGCATCCCAGTCTCAGTGCTCACTTTTGTTGCCAGCGATTTAGACATTAAAGTGGAGTTCCACCCAAAAAAATCATTAACCACTTCCCGACTGCCTCCTGCACATTTACGTCGGCAGAATGGCACGGCTGGCCAAAAGCACGTATATATACGTCCCCTTTAATTGCCCAGCCGTGGGGTCGTGCGCGCGCGGGAGCTCTGTGGCCGCGGGACCAGCGGACCCGATCGCCGCTGGTGTCACAGAGCTGAAGAACGGGGAGAGGTCTGTGTAAACAAACCTCTCCCTGCGCTTCCTACTCTGCCTGTCACTGATCGGCTGTTCCCTGTCATCGGGAAAGCCGATCCGTGACGTCAGCCACGCCCCCTACTGTAAAAAAAACACACACACTTCACACTAACTTCCCCGCCCCCTAGTGGTTAACTCCTTTACTGCCACTGTCATTTACACAGGAATCAATGCATTTAAATAGCACTGATTTCTATATAAATGACAATGGTCCCAAAAATGTGTCAAAAATGTCCGATGTGTCCGCCATAATGTCGCAGTCACAATAAAAATCGCTGATCGCCACCATTACTAGTAAAAAAAAGAAAAAAACATTTGGAGAAATTTTTTTTTTTTTTTTTACTCACCTCTTTAATGCCTGTTGCTAGGGGGTCCCCCGTAGTCTGCCTCCTTAGGCGCCTGGGCTCCTGACGTCACTTCCCCTCGGCGCAGGAAGGGAGATCACTTCTCCCCGCTGCCTCTAGGCATTCATCTGGGACGCGTGACAGGTCCCAGGTGATTGCGCGGCCAGTTGCGTCTCGGCTCGCGCAATGCGCAGTGGGCGCCCGGCTGTGAAGCCACAGTTAAAATGCCGGTGCCGCCGAGAGGAGGGGGAGACAAGCGGGGCTTCGTTCCCCCACATCACTGGACCCTGGGACAGGTAAGTGTCCGATTATTAAAAGTCAGCAGCTGCAGTATTTGTAGCTGCTGACTTTGAATTTTTTTTTTTTTAGTGGGAACTCCACTTTAATGGCTGTGTGTTGAGATATTTTGAGGGGACAGGAAATTTACACTGTTATACAAGCTGTACACTCACTACTTTACATTGTAGACAAGTGTCATTTCTTCAGTGTTGTCACATGAAAAGATAGAAGAAAAGATTTACAAAAATGTGAGGGGTGTACTTACTTTTGTGAGATACTGTATATATACACTATATTATCAAAATTATATTGGGACGCCTGCCTTTACATGAACTTTAATGGCATCCCAGTCTTAGTCCGTAGGGTTCAACATTGAGTTGGCCCACCCTTTGCAGCTATAACAGCTTCACCTCTTCTGGGAAGGCCGTCCACAAGGTTTAGGAGTGTGTCTATGGGAATGGTTGACCATTCTTCCAGAAGAGCATTTGTGAGGTCAGGCACTGATGTTGGATAAGGAGGCCTGGCTCACAGTCTCCGGTCTACTTCATCCCAAAGGTGTTTCTTTAAGGTTGAGGTCAGGACTCTGTGCAGGCCAATCAAGTTCCTCCACCCCAAACTTGCTCATCCATGTCTTTATGGACCTTGCTTAGTGCACTGGTGTGCAGTCATGTTGGAACAGGAAGGGGCCATCCCCAAAATGTTCCCACAAAGTTGGGAGCATGAAATTGTCCAAAATGTCTTGATATGCTGACGCCTTCAGAGTTCCCTTTACTGGAACTAAGGGGCCAAGTCTAACCCCTGAAAAACAACCCCCCACACCATGATCCCCCCCTCCACCAAATGATTTGGACCAGTGCACAAAGCAAGTTTCATAAAGACATGGCTGAGTGAGTTTAGAGGCGGTGAGATTAGGACGATCTGCCTAGCAACAGCCATTTCTGGTAAGTAAAAAAATGTTTTTATTTTTATTTTCCTTTAAAATTTTTATTAACCTTTTTATGAAGTTTTTTTTTTCAGGGTGGCCCTCCACTTTAAGCCGTTCAGCCCAGAGGATCTCTGCCTTCACCTTGGTCGACATCACAGAAATTATCTCCTGAATCCTGTTCAAGACTTGTTTTGCTGACATCCCTTCTGGCTCCAGACCCTGCTTGCTGTTCCACTACATTGATCCCTGACTTCTGGCTTGGCTGACTATCTGTTCAGGTTACTGAACTCTGGCTATGTTTTGACTACATTTGTTCTTTTTACTTTTATTATTAAACAAGTGCGATTTAACTGTACAGTACTTCTGTCTCGGCCTGATTTCATGGTTTCTGAGACAAAGTTAGTAGAGACATATCCCAACAGAGTAAAGGCTGGAATTAAAGCCAAAGGTGGTCCAACAAAATATTGACATGGGGGGGTGATCCTTTTTCCAACTCAGTGAATCTTTTTTTTAAATTTTTTTAAAATTTTTTTCCTACATGTTTGTGTTATATCTTTAACTTGGATGTTATAAGTTGCACTGATTAACCTTTAGCTGACCGCCCACTGTCAAATGACGGCGGGACGGAGCAGCTCTTGTGGCGGGCCGCCGTCATATGACGGCGCTCGCTGTTTGGCCACTAGGGGGCGCGCGCGCGTGCCCGCCGCGTAGCTGGGAAGCCGATGCGCGTGCCCGGTGGCCGCGATGACCGCCAGGCACCCGCGATTGCCCGGTAATCGAGCAGGACGTGGATCTGTGTGTGTAAACACACAGATCCACGTCCTGTCAGAGGAGAGGAGACCGATGGTGTGTCCCTTGTACATAGGGACACCGATCGGTCCCCTCCCCCAGTTAGTCCCCTCCCCCCACAGTTAGAATCACTCATATAGGGAACACATTAACCCCTGCAGCGCCCCCTAGTGTTAACCCCTTCCCTGCCAGTCACATTTATACAGTAATCAATGCATTTTTATAGCACGGATCGCTGTATAAATGTGAATGGTCCCAAAAATGTGTCAAAAGTGTCCGATATGTCCGCCGCAATGTCGCAGTCACGATAAAAATCGCAAATCGCCGCCTAGTAAAAAAAAAATAATAATAAAAATGCTATAAATCTATCCCCTATTTTGTAGACGCTATAACTTTTGCTCAAACCAATCAATATACGCTTATTGCGATTTTTTTTTTACCAAAAATATGTAGAAGAATACATATCGACCTAAACTGAGGAAAAAATTTGTTTTAAAAAAAAAAATAATTGGATATTTATTATAATAAAAAGTAAAAAATATTGCGTTTTTTCAAACTTGTCCCTCTTAATTTGTTTATAGCGCAAGAAATAAAAACCGCAGAGGTGATCAAATACCACCAAAATAAAGCTCTATTTGTGGGGAAAAAATGCTAAAAATTTTATTTGGGTACATCCTTGCATGACCGCGCAATTGTCATTCAAAATGCGACAGCGCTGAAAGCTGAAAAATGGCTTGGGCAGGAAGGAGGTATTCGTGCCTGGTAGGCAAGTAGTTAAAGAGGAGGTCCACCTAAAAAAAAAAATATTAAAAGCCAGCAGCTACAAATACTGCAGCTGCTGACTTTTAATAAATGGACACTTACCTGTCCCAGGGTCCAGCGATGTCGGCAGCCGAAGCCGGTCAATCGATCGGCTCTCGGCAACTGCCTCCGCCATTCTCGGTGAGGGAATCAGGAAGTGAAGCATTGCGGCTTCACTTCCCGGTTCCCTACTGCGCATGCGCGTCCTAACTGGTCCCCGCAGTGTGTATCCCAGCAGACAGCGCGGGGGGGGCGGGAAGAGGAGTAGACTCCCCTGGTTGTCTATGCCCAGAAGTGGGTGCAAATACCTGTGTTAGACAGGTATCTGCACCCCCGTCCCCCCTGAAAGGTGCCAAATGTGACACCGGAGGGAGGGATGGTTCTGAAAAGCGGAGGTTCAATTTTTGTGTGAACTTCCCCTTTAAGTACAGCTGCATAAAACAAAAACGGTGTCTGTCTTCATTTCAAAATTTGATTATTTTAAAGGGGGTATTATTTTCTATACCACTGTAAATGGATAGATAGATATAGATATATAGATAGATAGATAGATATAGATCTTACCTGCAAAAAAGGTCATAAGCAGAGCCACCCAGCCCAGGATGTAGGACCAGGAGAAGCGCCAGTCACCAAACCGCTTGCCCAGGAAATTAACGGTCACCCCGGTGTAGATGGCCATGGCCAGAAGAACAAAGAGGGCTGTGGGGGGAAAACAGAGAGACTCTAAAATGGATCATCAGTGCCCTGATTACAATATAGAAATACAGTGTCACCAATCACTGCCCACCATTGCCCCCTAATGTCAGCAATCATTGTCCACCAGTGTCAGTAATCAGTGCCCACAAGTGCCACCAATCAGTGCCCATTAGTGATGCCTGTCAGTGCTGGCAATCAGTGCCGCCTATCAGTGCTTCACATCAATGCCCATCACTGCTGTTGATCAATGCCCATCAGTGCCACCTATCAATGCCCATCAGTACCACCTATCCGTGCCGCCAATCAGTGCCCATTAGTGATGCCAGTCAGTGCTGGCAATCAGTGCCGCCTATCAGTGCTTCCCATCAATGCCCATCACTGCTGTTGATCAATGCCCATCCGTGCCACCCATCAATGCCCATCAGTACCACCTATCTGTGTCGCCTATCAATACCCATCAGTGCCGCCTATCAGTGCCCACCAGTGCCGCCTATCAGTGCCCACCAGTACCACCTAACAGTGCCCATCAGTGCCGCCTATTATTATTATTATACGCGATTTACATAGCGCCAACAGTTTACGCAGCGCTTTTTACAATGTAGAGGGGGGACAACACAATTACAGTTCAATACAAAAGGTAAAGGAGGGCCCGGCTCGTAGAGCTTACATTCTAAAGGGAGGGGGCGGTGGTACAAAAGGTAATAGCTGCAGAGAATGATTTGATGGGGGTCATATCAATGCCACCTATCAGAACCCATAAGCGCTGCATATCAGTGCCTCCTCATCAATGCCCACCAGTTCATCCTATCAGTGCCCATCAGTGCCGCCTCATTAGCGCACATCAGTGAAGGCGAAAAATTACTTCGTTACAACATTTACTGACAGAAAAAAAGTAAAAAACATTTTTCTTTTCAAAATTTTTGGCCTTTTTAAAAAAATTAATTAAAAAACCCAGCAGTGATTAAATACCACCAAAAGAAAGCTCTATTTGTGTGAAGAAAAAGATAAAAAATGTGTTTGGGTACAGTGTAGCACGACCGCGCAATTGTCATTCAAAGTGCCACAGCTGAAATGGCCTGGGCAGGAAGGGGGTAGCCGGTAGGCAAGTGGTTAATGATGGATTAGTAAAGTAATCCCAGTGAAGTTTGGAGAGGTCCCAGGGAAGATATAGGACTTCTTAATGCACTCCGCGGTGCCCGATGAGCACTTTAAGAGTAGAAATTGCGTCTGACATTTCAGTAAAATAATGGCAAAATATCATTTGTAGGAGTCTGTCAGTCGCAGAAATAAATGGTGTCAGTTTCACGGCTTCCGGCTGTTGCGCAGTTTAATGTCACATTAATCTCGGGAGACAAGCCGTGTCACCGGCAGACATCTATTTCTCCCTAACAGACAAGACATGACATTACTTAATGCGTCGCGCTGTCCACTACATTTTTATATCTGTCAGGAAGGTCTTTTTACATCTCTTTTATGTCTCATTTTGGCCGCCGCTTTAGTCAATCAGCCACTCGGAAGAGTGCGATTATGGAAAGTTCAGAAACCATTAGGAGAATACAAATTCAATCCCAAAGTGAACCTGTCGGCTACTTGCAACTACTTTTTTAAAGTGCCTAGGGGCCTAAGATGCCGGTTATTATCTGTGTTCGGCACAAAAGCCTGTCTCTGATAATACTTTTACTGTTTTTCTAAGGGTTTAGCTTCCCTAAGCCCTGCCTACCCACTTTGCTCTTGTCCTTTTACAACAACTGGTGAACCTTCACCATCTGCTGGTCATTACAAAGCTGTGCAGCACAGGTTTCTGCAGTGCACACCTGCCCTAATCAGGAAAGCTTAAGAAGACTGATGGACATTCAGGCCCCTTTCACACTTGTGCGACTTTTCCTGCAGGAAAAGTCGCACAAGTGTGAAAGGGGCCTGAATGTCCATCAGTCTTCTTAAGCTTTAGTCGCACAAGTGTGAAAGGGGCCTGAATGTCCATCAGTCTTCTTAAGCTTTCCTGATTAGGGCAGGTGTGCACTGCAGAAACCTGTGCTGCACTGCTTTGTAATGACCAGCAGATGGTGAAGGTTCACCAGTTGTTGTACAAGTGTGAAAGGCATCAGAGTCGCATGACAAGTCGTACCCCATGATTCCCAATGATAAGTATTCATATCTGTGTGACTTCAAAGTAGTCCCTGTACTACTTTGGTCCGACTTTGATGCGAATTGAGGTTCATAGACCTCAAGTTTACACAGGCATTCCCCGAAATTGTGGCCGCAAAATCACACGACTTTCAAGTCGCGGCAGTGTGAAAGGGGCCTTAGCCTAAGCCTGTGCAATGTTAGTCTGTTTATTTATGCCCAGGATAAAGGTCTGTTTGACTCAGACTTCTGTCTTATGCCCCGTACACACGGTCGGATTTTCCGACGGAAAATGTCCTATCGGACCATGTTGTCGGAAATTCCGACCGTGTGTAGGCTCCATCGGACTTTTTCCGTCGGAATTTCCGACGGAGAAAGTTTGAGATCCTGCTCTCAAATTTTCCGACAACAAAGTCCTATCGGACTTTTTCCGATCGTGTGTAGCGAATTCCGACGGACAAAGTGCCACGCATGCTCAGATCACATTACAAGACCAAAGCTATTGGCTACTAGCCTCTACGTAGTCCCGTCGTACGCAACGAACGTCACCACGTTCAGGATGATCGGATTTTCCGACAACTTTGTCCGACCGTGTGTATGCAACACCAGTGTCGGACAAAATCCGTCGGAAAAAATCAGACAGATTTTGTGGTCGGAATTTCCGACCGTGTGTACGGGGCATTAGGCTGCACTCACACTACAGCGTTTTGAATAGCAAGCAGATCTGCCCCCAATTTGACAGCGCTGATGTGTGAATGACAAAACGCGGAATTCGCATTTGAGATGCCATTCATTTGAATGACACCTCAAATCGCGGTGCTGGTTGCCGCGATTATCGCACGATAAAAAGTGCTGCAATCGCGGCAAACCCGCATCGCAGGATGCATGTCGCCCCAGAGTAGCTCATGAACTATTTTTGGGGGCGACATGCATCCCACGATGCGTGTTGCCGCAATTTAAGCAATTTCTGATCCTGCTTTTGACGGTCTTCTCGACGGACTTTCGGCAGAGTTCCGATGGACTCTCCGAACGAACGGACTTGGCCACACACAATCACACCAAAGTCCGACAGATTCGAATGTGATGATGTATAACCGGACCAGAATAAGGAAGTTCATAGCCAGTACCAATAGCTGCCCTAGCGTTGGTTTTCGTCTGTCGGACTACCGTACAGAAGAGTGGATTTGGGTCTGGGAACTGGGTCCGGTGGAGTTCCGGCGGAAAAAATTTGAAACATGTTCTAAAGTCCGTCAGATTTTTCGAAAGCAAAGGTCGAGCCCACACACGATCAAATTGTCCGACGGATTCGTTCCGTCGGTCCTTTGCTGTCGAAAAGTCCGGTCGTGTGTACACGCCATAAGGGTTCAACTTCACTAAGCCCAGTCAACCTGTGAACTTTCACCATCTGCTGGTTACTACTTAGCACTACAGCTCTGGTTTCTGCAATGCTCACCTGCCCTGATCAGGAAAACCTAAGTAGACTGATGGACATTTAGCCTTTGTAACATGTTAGTCTGCTTGTTTATGCACTGGATAGAGGTCTGTTTGACTCAGACTTCTGTCCTAGTGTTCATGCCTGTGTGCCTTGCTGATCCTGCTTTTACTGTTCTTCTAATCACTGATTTCTGTCTGACCATGCCTTGTATTATTCTTGTGATTGTTTGACTTACATTTGTATTCTGCTTGTCTGTGGATATCCTGATATCTTAAATCTTATCTTATATTTAATGTTTGGCCTACCTGTCTAACCCATAGACTTTTCTTAAGGCCAGTTTGTCTGTGCCCTATCTGACTACCAGCCTGCTGACTTTGCCACTCTCTGCTGTTTGCTCTGCCCATCTCTTAGAACATGCACCACTCTAGCATCTGTCCTATTAGTTAGTAAGCTGTTCCCCCTGGTGAAACATTGCACTCCTGTTCTATTACAGTAACCTCTGAGCCTACACCATCTGCTGGTCATAATTTAGCACTGTAGATTAGGTTTCTGCAGTGCACACCTGTCCTAATCATGAAAGCTTAAGGAGACTGCTGGACATTTAGCCTAAGCCTGAGAAATAGGTTAGTCTGGTTTTCTTATGCCCTGGATAGAGGTATTTCTGACTCCGATTTCTGCCTTGGATTACTATTCTGATTGTATGGATTGCATTTGGACTCAGCTTTCCTGTGCTAGTCCTGCTCATCAGGCTGTTATTTCTGCTAATGTCAGCCATTGCTTTGCCTACCTGTCTGAACCCTGGGCTCAGTTTGTCTGTGCCTGATCTGACCATCAGCCCACTGGCCTTGCCACTCTTTGACGTTTGCTCTGACCATCTCTCTGAACTTACACCACTCTAGTATCTGTCCTGTTTGTTAGTCAACTGCTGCCCCTGGTTGGGACATGCACTCTCCATGCATCAGAGGTCCCAGCTCTTTCCTACCCTATGGAAGGTCTCGTTTATTCCGGAGCACAGTGTGCCGTATGCACATATTTTGGTGCATTTAGACACTTTGCATTAGGCTTCTCATTCAAAATGAAAGGACTGTCAACCCAACTCAATGTGCAAAAAAGCAAAGCCTATTGGGAGGCACAGAGCAAATGTGTTTGTGTGATTTGCTTTTAACGCAGGTGTATTGCAGGACACTGTGAATGTGTGTTAGGGAGTAATTACAGTATATAGCATTGCAGAACACATACTTAAAAAGTGTGCTACTGTGCATGGCATGGCATCTATTATAAGGCAGACACTTACTGGAGATGAAGAACATGATGCCTGCAGCAAAGGATCTGTTAAATCTCTGGAAATTGGAAAAGTGGGCGAAGGACAAGATCCCGGCGATGATGCCAGCAAAGCAAGACAAGGTAGACAGGATCATAAAGGCCCGAGTGGCGTTCCAATAAGCTGGAAGAGAACAAAAATTCAACAAGATAACCAATAAGCATTGTGCAGCAAATTTCCACAAAAAATAAATGACATCGTAAAAATGTTACCCAAGGCCAATTAAGATTGCTCCGGAAATTCATCAGGAACATGATGCAGTGGGACAAAGATAGCTTCACATGGGAAGATCTGCCCATCACATGACTGGCTCGGAGTCAATTATGTGATGTCATTGGCTGGACACTGGGATATGTAGAAACGTAGCCTCTTTTAAGCCAACAATGGAGATTGCAAATAGTTCTTATGGAAGACAGGATTTTACTGGCCAGTTCCCAAATGGCCATGACTTAGGTACTTTCATCCTAATCAGATTTCAGTGGGAACGCAGCACCTCCAGTGCTGAATGTATGTCATGGCAAGGGGTTCTGGGGTGTGCTGGAGGGTTTATTGATGCTGGCTGATGGAGGATCTATTGTTGCTGGGGGGTCTATTATTGCAGGTTTCTATGGTTGCTTGGGAGGTATATTGCTGCTGGTGTGGGATCTATTGTTGCTGGGGGGTAGTAGGTTTCTGGGGAGTCAATTTCTTGCTGGGGGGATCTACTGTCGAAAAAGGGGGTCTATAGTTTCTAGGTGCTGGAGTGTCTATTGATCCTGGCTGCTGGTGCTGGAGGGTCTACTGATGCTGGCTGATGGAGGATCTATTGTTCCTGGGGGGATCTATTATTGCAGGGGTCTATGGTTGCTTGGGATGTATATTGCTGCTGGTGTGGGATCTGTTGTTTCTGGGGGGTAGTAGGTTTCTGGGGAGTCAATTTCTTGCTGGGGGATCTACTGTCGAAGGAGGGGGTCTATAGTTTCTAGGTGCTGGAGGGTCTATTGATCCTGGCTGCTGGGAGGGTATTTTGTTGTGGAAGGTCTATTGTTGCTGGGGGAGATCTATTGTTACTGACTGGAGGGAATCTATTGTCGCTGGAGGGGATCTGTATGTTGCTGCAGTGAATCTATTGTTGCTGGAAGGATATTTTGTTGCAGGAGGGCTATTATTGCTGGGGGGGGGGGGGGGTCTATCATTGCTGGTTGCAGGGGGTCTACTTTACTGCTTTTCTTGTTATCATTAAGGAATTCCAGTTCTTAGCACCACAAAATGATACTTGGTTCTGTATTCTCTAAAAGGGGTGGCACTGGGAGGTGGATAGGTGGTGCAACCTAGGGACAGTGCTTGGAGGTGGAGAAAGGGTTTACGTGGAAGAGTGGAGTACCTGAACCTATTCTCTGAAAAAAAAGCCCTGATCAGATGTAAAATTTTTCTGGCTAATATAGAAAGAACCATGACTTTAATGGCAAAGTTTAAGGGACCCAGATCCTTATTAGATGTTGGCTAACTTTGCAATTAGGGTTTCTAGGGGAGGATCACAGAAGAATCCACAAACATGGGTTCCAGCTGCCATGGCGAAGACCATGTAAATGGGTGGCCTGGAGAACTTTTTGAAAAAGAACCCTATTGGCATGTGTGCCATGGGACATCTATGGCTATCAGAAAGCATGCATGAAACAGTTCTCTCTCTCTCCACCACTTGTGTGACCCTATTGGCCAGTTAGGCTACCTGCTGTGTTTAAAGACCAATGGCGAGACACAGGAGGCAGGAAAAAGTGGGCTAGCCTTATGCCGCGTACACACGATTGGAATTCCGGCCAGAAAAAGACCGATGAGAGCTTTTCATCGGAAAATGCGACCGTGTGTAGGCTCCATCGGAATTTTGCTGGCCGAATTTCCGACAGCAAAGAATTGAGAGCATGTTCTCAATTTTTCTGACGGAAAAGGTTTCTATCGGAAATTCCGATCGTCTGTAGCAATTCTGACACACAAAATTCCTACGCATGCTCGGAAACATTGAACTTGGCTCGTTGTAGTGTTGTACGTCACCGCGTTCTTGACGGTTGGAATTTGGTGTTTGACCGTGTGTAGGCAAGACATCTTGAGCGGAATTCCGTCGGAAATTCCGTCGGGAAAACCGTCAGAGCTTTTGCCGACGAGAATTCCGATCGTGTGTACGCGGCATTAGACTTTCCTTTCTAAAATCCATATTTGCACATTAGAATGTCTCTGGATTATGGGGTCACTGTAAGACAGGTATATGTAGACACCTATGGATACCTTTTATATATTCAAGTTGGTTCTTTATTTAAATTTTTTTTGTAAAAAAATTCGTTATTTTCACATTTTCAAAGAGACAAGACAATGAGAACATTCCGGTATGAAATTTAAAGTGGTGGGACACCCTGAAAATGAAAACTTGGAAAAATGTTAGTAACAATTTAAAATTAAAATTACTTACCAGAAATGGCTGTTGCTAGGCAGATTGTCCTAATCTGCCTCCTCCAGCGCCGCGGTGAGCTTCTCTTCTTCCGTCTTAAGGTGAATGGGGCGTGGTGTGTTATGGGAACGGTGTCCCACAACACATTGCGTTCCCCATTCACAAATCCCACTCGCGCATGTGCAGTAGGCCGCGCGCCGACTCGCGCATGCGCAGTAGGCCGCGCGAAGCCGTTTCCCTTACTGAGGATGGCGGCGCTGGATCCGGAACGCCGAGGGACATCTCGGCCTCCACGAACGGCATCGCGGGCGCCCTGGGAGGGTAAGTGTACTTATTAAAAGTCATCAGCGTTTTTTTTTTTAGCTGCAGACTTTTAAATATTTTTTTTTTTTAAGCTGAAACACCGCTTTAAGGATTATCCTAAACACAACAACTCCAGAGGCCTACAATACAAATGAGAGTGATATCTCCATCAATAGATTTACAAAGTAATAAGGAAAGCACATCATAAATTGTAGGATCAGCCAATGGGAATGCAAGATGGAAGGAAAGGTCAGGTTGTTGGGGGGGGGGCTCTAGAGAAGGGGTACAGAAAATTGAGATATAGAAAAATATAAGGGAATACACAACAAATGGAAGTGGTGAGAGCAAGTTATCCCACCCTACACCCAAGAAAAACCATCAACACAATCAAAAATCTTAATACAACCTAGCCCTTTCCTGGTCAAGTTGGTTCTTTAGAAGGCATCTCAGGTGGGTTGCCTTAACCTTCCCACTGCCCAATGACCAGCCACAAGACCAATTCTTTCCTTGTCTGACAGTTCTCATGCCAACTGAATTACTCGTAGACTGCTGTGCAAAACTGCTAATTAGGGCACGCCACCCAAGCCAAATAGATCCAGCTAAACCAGTAGTCTTGAGGACCTGTCATGAGGACCTTGCTATCTCTTGACAATGAATGAATGAATGACTTGTATAGCGCTGCAAATGCGAACTGAATCGCCTCAAGGCACTTGATCCGACCTGCGTTGATTCCTTCTTAAAAAAGGTGGGTCTTGAGTTTTTTCCTGAAGGCCCGATGGTTTACTTCCAAGCGGATGTTCGTGGGTAGAGTGTTCCATAGCCGTGGTCCTTGGACAAGCCTCAAGACTACTGGTTTAGCCTGATCTATTTGGTGGCCAACCCGAATTGATGGCAAACTTAACTTGGAAGTACATGGAACAACTGGTAAAGCACTCTGGTATGGGACATTTGGCTACGAATGCTCTTTCTAGGTCAGTGGTCAAAGAAAGTCATTAACTGAGCATGAAAGCCAGGCAAATCAAATTTTAGGAAAAAAGATCAGTAATGGCAGCCTCTATACTCAGCACAGGTTCCTTAAAAAAGTGGAATTGTTATTTTTTTTAGGTACCTACTTACCGATACTCTCTGTTTGCATGGAGCATTTTCCGGCCACGCAGTATCTCCAGAGGCCCTGGTGCGCAAAGGATCCGGATAGACGGTATTGCATCCAGTAGTCAGTAGCAGTGGAGACCACCAGAAGTATGTTGCCCACACAGGCACAGAAGAGGCCTCCGCCCATAAAACTGTACATCCTGATAATGTAGTAGAGGTAGACCCAACGTCTGCGGGAAAGATAAGACAGGATAGGATAAGCGCTGTGCTACAGATGGTCTGTATCAGTGAAACAATCATGCTATACAACAATTGACTGAAAGAGGAGCAATCCTTGACATGTCACCTCTAGGTCCATGTTTACATAAACAGAGGATGATGGGAAAAAATGCAAAAGTAGCAGGAATGACAGTTCAGCAGCTTTATACTCCTCCAGGATGGTCATGGTTGTGGCTTTTTGTTTCTTGCCTAAAAAATGAATATCATTATATGGGCCGGTGATAGCAGTCAACCAGTTATATAGACGGAGAGAGTGTGCAGAGGTTACAACCTCTCCTATGGTTTTACTGCTGTCTGTGCCCCTGCCAGGGTGATTACACCTACCTCATGTTCTTGCAATCATTGTTATCAGGACAGAAAGCGAGGTGATAGATGTCACAGAACCAGGCGAGGAGAGGGAATCTTCCAAAGTAGACCATTGTTCTGGAGACAACTGTCAAAGGTGGTATCACTTTACGTAGTGGAGATTTCCACTCAGTTCCTTACCAAAATTTTCATCATGCAGTGTCATGAATTCATGTCTTTGCAATCATTGTTATCAGGACAGAAAGCGAGGGGAAACACAGCATTTTATAGATGTCACAGAACCAGGAGAGGAGAGAAAATCTTCCAAAGTAGACCATTGTTCTGGAGATAACTGTCAAAGGTGGTATCACTTTACGTAGTGGAGATTTCCACTCAGTTCCTTACCAAAATTTTCATCATGCAGTGTCATGAATTCAAGCCCAACTCCAGGCCAAAAAAGGGTTTTCTAATACATTGGGGCTGTGTCTACACCGCACGGGTCAACTGCTCGCTTTGTCCAAGACAGAGCAGAAAGCTGTATACTCACCCAATCCTCCGCTCCGCCGGCAAACGGTGCTCCCCCACGATCTACGATGTTCCTGATGTCCTCATGTCCAGAGCCAGTCTATGGGCTTGATCGGTGGTCTCCAAACTGTGGCCAGCTGGACAGATGTGACCCTTTATCTGTCCCTTGGGGGACTAAGCCATCTACTGACACCAATGATAGGGCACCATTCCTCCAACAGACAAGAACAATGGGGCACCATTCGTCCCGCTGATACCAACACTAAATCACTAAAACCAATGATGGAGCACTGTTTACCAGGGCGTTTTCTAAACCCACTGGCCACAGTTTGGCCCCCTAAAGCCTCAAGAAGGACACTAAACTGGCCCTTTGTTCAGAAAGTTTGGATGCCAGGAATGGTCCACTGCACAAGACCACTAGATTGGGGGGGGGGGGTTTGTCAGGAGCCACAGGGACCAGTCCCCTAGACAAAAACAAGGAGTTGACCCGTGCAGTGTGGGCACAGCACCATTTAATGGGAAACCTTTTTTTTTTGCCCGCAGCTGGACTTTAAAGACAATTTGTCATATTGCCCATTGAGGACAAGAAGAGTCTGTTGCTAGAGAGACAAAGATACCATGAAGAGCGCCAAACAACAAATCAATCCAAAGAAACTTTATTCGTTCATCAAATAGTTTGAAAAAACAGCCAATGTTTTAAGAGTCTGAACACTCCTTCATCCGGGCGTGTATGTTGTATATATTTTGTAAGCATTGGAGTAGCACAATTAACAAAGTGAATTTATATGAATTTCTGTATCCAAAATGGATCCGGCAGTGTTACTATTTTCATGTTATCTTATTGGATATGGATTAGGTTAACCTTAGTTAGTGTAACCCTGTCTGACGAGCACCATTACCTGGGCCATTAAGCCTAAGCCCCCGCACACACGGTCAGAAATTCCGACTGAAAATGTCCGATCGGACCATGTTGTCGGAAAATCCGCCCGCGTGTGGGCTCCATCGGACTTTTTCCATCTGAATTTCCGACGGAAAAAATTTGAGATCATGCTCTTAAATTTTCTGACGACAAAATCCGATCGGACTTTTTCCGATCGTGTGTAGAGAATTTACGACGAACAAAGTGCTACGCATGCTCAGATCAAATTACGAGACCAAAGCTATTGGCTACTGGCCTCTTCGTAGTTCCGTTGTACGCAACGAACGTCACCACGTTCAGAATGATCAGATTTTCCGACAACTTAGTCCGACCGTGTGTATGCAACACCAGTGTCGGAAAAAATCCAATAGATTTTGTGGTCGGAATTTCCGACCGTGTGTACGGGGGCTTAGACATTAATTTAACAATCTGTAATATTGTGCTATTGCTTATTGGTATTCCAAGCTCCTTTTCGATACCTGTTCAAGTTCTCTTGCTAGGCCATCCCACCCAGTGATACTTTTGGCACACCCCCTCGATGCTGGGTCATATGCTGAGGCTGTGGGTCCGTTGACCTTCCTCTACCTCCCAGGAGCACTGTGAGCAGGGGGAGAAGGTCACATGCTTCCTCATACCCGGAAGTACCAGGGGCACTTTATTAATGTCATCACATGTAAAAGAAGAGGCTTTCTGTGTGTGTCGAATACCTGCTCCTTTCCCCACGTGCTGTGGTTCTTAAGAATGCATATACAGTATCTCACAAAAGTGAGTACACCCCTCACATTTGTGTAAATATTTTATTCTATCTTTTCATGTGACAACACTGAAGAAATGACACTTGTCTACAATGTAAAGTAGTGAGTGTACAGCTTGTATAACAGTGTAAATGTGCTGTCCCCTCAAAATAACTCAACACACAGCCATTAATGTCTAGTGAATATACCCCTAAGTGAAAATGTCCAAATTGGGCCCAATTAGCCATTTTCCCTCCCCGGTGTCATGTGACTCGTTAGTGTTACAAGGTCTCAGGTGTGAATGGGGAGCAGGTGTGTTCAATTTGGTGTTATCGCTCTCACTCATACTGGTTACTGGAAGTTCAACATGGCACCTCATGGCAAAGAACTCTCTGAGGATCTGAAAATAAGAATTGTTGCTCTACATAAAGATGGCCTAGGCTATAAGAAGATTACCAAGACCCTGAAACTGAGCTGCAGCACAGTGGCCAAGACCATACAGCGGTTTAACAGGACAGGTTCCACTCAGAACAGGCCTCGCCATGGTTGACCAAAGAAGTTGAGTGCACGTGCTCAGCCTCATATCCAGAGGTTGTCTTTGGGAAATAGACGTATGAGTGCTGCCAGCATTGCTGCAGAGGTTAAAGGGGTGGGGGGTCAGCCTGTCAGTGCTCAGACCATACGCCGCACACTGCATCCAATTGGTCTACATGGCTGTCGTCCCAGAAGGAACCCTCTTCTAAAGATGATGCACAAGAAAGCCCACAAACAGTTTGCTGAAGACAAGTAGACTAAGGACATGGATTACTGGAACCATGTCCTGTGGTCTGATGAGACCAAGATAAACTTATTTTAGTACAAAGACAAGTGTGTCTTGCCTACAGTCAAGCATGGTGGTGGGAGTGTCATGGTCTGGGGCTGCATGAGTGCTGCCGGCACTGGGGAGCTACAGATCATTGAGGGAACCATGAATGCCAACATGTACTGTGACATACTGAAGCAGAGCATGATCCCCTCCCTTCAGAGACTGGGCCGCAGGGCAGTATTCCAACATGATAACGACCCCAAACACACCTCCAAGATGACCACTGCCTTGCTAAAGAAGCTGAGGGTAAAGGTGATGGACTGGCCAAGCATGTCTCCAGACCTAAACCCTATTGAGCATCTGTGGGGCATCTTCAAACAGAAGGTGGAGGAGCGCAAGGTCTCTAACTCCACCAGCTCTGTGATGTCATCATGGAGGAGGGGAAGAGGACTCCAGTGGCAACCTGTGAAGCTCTGGTGAACTCCATGCCCAAGAGGGTTAAGGCAGCGCTGGAAAATAATGGTGGCCACACAAAATATTGACACTTTGGGCCCAATTTGGACATTTTCACTTAGGGGTGTACTCACTGCCAGCTGTTTAGACATTAATGTGTGTGTTGTAAATAACTCAAAGTCACGTTGAAGTTGCTTCCAAGTTGCCTTGCTAAGTCGCGCTGTAAGTCGTGTTGCCCCAGTGTGAACCGGCACTCAGTGTTGTCACATGAAAAGATATTATAGAATATTTACAAAAATGTGAGGGGTGTACTCACTTTTGTGAGATACTGTATATATATATATATATACTGTATTCCCAAAAGTATTGGGACACCTGCCTTTACACACACATGAACTCTGTAGGGTTCAATGTTGAGTTGGCCCACCTTTTGCAGCTATAACAGCTTCAACTTGTCTGGGAAGGCCTTCCACAAGGTTTAGGAGTGTGTCTATGGGAATGTTTGACCATTACTCCAGAAGAGCATTTGTGAGGTCAGGCTCTGATGTTAGATGAGAAGGCCTTGCTCGCAGTCTCTGCTCTAATTAATCCCAATTTTTTAATTCAATTGACAAAAGATCAGTTCGGATATGAATGCACCTCCCTATGCAAAGAGAGGAACAAAAATTTGCCATGACCAAATAAAGATTAACAAATTCATTATGCTTGCAAAATCGATTTGCTCATCCCTGGTTCCAATCGCAGTCGTTAGATCAAACCCCAGCATACGTTACAAAGAACAACTGCAATTTATTTTCCAAAATATATTACAAAAACTCTTGTAATTTATCCTGAATTTTTTTTTTCTCCAATATGCTAGGAACTTTTTTCATAAATCAGGCGAATGGAAAATGTATTTATGTGGAATATGTATTTTCTAAAATAAAATGCACAAACTCTCGTTAGAAATTATAGTTTAGCCTGAATTTTATAAAGAAAAAAATAAATAATAAATAGGGGAGACAGAATTTTTTTCATAAGTCAGATGAGTGGAAAATCTGTTCATTTGGAAACTTTATTTTCCCAAAATAGTATGCACACACTCCTGTTAGAAATTATAGCGTAGCCTGAATTTTAGTTTTTCTCCCGAATCTTATAAAGAGAATAATAAATAGGGGAGACAGAATTTTTTTCATAAATCAGATTAGTGGAAATTATGTTAATTTGGAAACTTTATTTTCCAAAAATAGTATGTGCAAACTCTTGTTAGAAATTATAGCTTAGCCTGAATTTTAGTTTTTCTCCTAAATTTTATAAAGAAAAAAATAAATAATAAATAGGGGGGACAGAATTATTTTTTCATAAATCAGGTGAGTGGAAAATCTGTTAATTTGAAAACTTTATTTTCCCCAAATAGTATGCACAAACTCTTGTTAGAAATTATAGCTTAGCCTGAATTTTAGTTTTTCTCCCGAACTTTATAAAGAGAATAATAAATAGGGGAGACAGAATTTTTTTTCATAAATCAGGTGAGTGGAAAATATGTTAATTTGGAATCTTTATTTTCCAAAAATAGTATGCACAAACGCTTGTTAGAAATGATAGTATAGCCTGATTTTTAGTTTTTCTTCCGAATGTCATAATGAAAAAATAAAAATAAAGGGGAGACAGAATTTTTTTTTTTTCATAAATCAGATGAGTGGAAAATATGTTCATTTGGAAACTTTATTTTCCAAAAATAGTATGCGCAAACTCTTGTTAGAAATGATAGCTTAGCCCGAATTTTAGTTTTTCTCCTGAATTTTATAAAGAAAAAAATAAATAATAAATAGAGGAGACAGAATTTTTGTTAGAAATTAAATTTTTCCTATTTAAATCATTTATATTTTATACTGTGTGGCTCAATGCATTAGTTATGTGGCTTTTCATGCTCACATGTATTCATTGTTGAATGTAACTGACCAATTGCTGGCTCTGTCTATTTGATTGAATAAAATAAAAATAATGTATTTTTCCTGAATATACCGTAAAAAATAAATAAAAAATAAAACAATAAATAAAAAAAAAATTAAAGGAGACAATATTTTTCTGATAAATCAGGCAAATAGAAAATGTGTCCGGTTTTCACCTGTTTGGAAAAAAAAGGAAAAAAAAAATATGAGTCCTTACCTGTTTGAGGTGTCCTTAGAAGAGGTGACTGAGGGAACAGAGATGTCACTCCGATGGAGTACAACGCAGAAAAGGATCAGACTAGGCTGCTGTCCAAAAAAAACCCCATGATGCTCATGGTCACTTTGGATGGTTTCTGTTGACGCAGGTGAAATTCTTTTAACACGGGATACTGCCCACCCCAAAAGCTGGCAGAAAAGGGTCAATAGATCCCCTCAAGCTGGGAGCTGGTTGGGTTCCCGATAAAAGGCATGTGCTTAGCTGGCACTCTGGACCAGAGAATGGATGTGATGAGACTGACAGTTTTTTCCAGAGAACTGGCCTCTCGGAAACAATGACAGTTGGGTTTAACCCCTGCCTGGCCGGCAGACGCTTTTGTGTCAGGGTCGAGCGTATGACCAGCAAGGAGGACCTATGAGTATTTAACTATGTGTGTCATACAAGACTGCAGGGCAAGAGGGCAATGCGAGAGATTGTACTATAAAACAAGGGGGGCTTAGCTTAAGTACACATGTGGTATGACAAAGATCTCACAGTATTAAACCATGTAAAAAAAATATAAATATAAAAAAAAAAAGCTTTTCAGATCATGTAAAAGTAAACTATTTTAAAAAACTAGTAAACTAATTAAAAAAAAGACAAATTATTGAAAACATAAAAAGTTTTATAGATCCGTTGATAGACAAGCTGGCAAATATTTAGGCGGACAGTTGCAAAAAAAATAAAAATAAAAGCTCTAAACATCATGTAAAAGTAAACTAATTAAGGAGCCTATTAAAAAAAATCAATAATTTAAAAAAAAGACAAATTATTGAAAACTTAAAAAGCTGGCAAATATTTAGGCGGACAAAAAAATAAAAATAAAAGCTCAAAACATCATGTAAAAGTAAACTAATTAAGGAGCCTATTTAAAAAAAAAAAAGTGTGGCGTGGTGTGGCAGATCTACATTTTATACAAAAAAAAAAATTTGCAGAACAATTATTGAAAACATAAAAAGTTTTATAGATCCGTTGATAGAAAAGCTGGCAAATATTTAGGAAGTCAGTTGCACAAAAAAAAAAAAGAAGCTCTAAACATCATGTAAAAGTAAACTAATTAAGGAGCCTATTAAAAAAATCAATCATTTAAAAAAAGACAAATTATTGAAAACGTAAAAAGTTTTATAAACCTGTTGATGGAAAAACTGACAAATATGTAGGCGGACAAAAAAATAAAAATAAAAGCTCAAAACATCATGTAAAAGTAAACTAATTAAGGAGACTATTAAACAAAAAAAAAGTGTGGCGTGGTGTGGCAGATCTACATTTTATACAAAAAAAATAAAATTTGCAGAACAATTATTGAAAACATAAAAAGTTTTATAGATCCGTTGATAGAAAAGCTGGCAAATATTTAGGTGTACAGTTGCAAAAAAATAAAAATAAAAGCTCTAAACATCATGTAAAAGTAAACTAATTAAGGAGACTATTAAACAAAAAAGTGTGGCGTGGCTTGGCAGATCTACATTTTATGAAAAGAAAAAAGTTTTATAAACCTGTTGATGGAAAAGCTGGCAAAAAAATTAAAATAAAAGCTCAAAACATCATGTAAAAGTAAACTAATTAAGGAGACTATTAAACAAAAAAAAAAGTGTGGCGTGGTGTGGCAGATCTACATTTTATACAAAAAAAAAATAAAAAATTTGCAGAACAATTATTGAAAACATAAAAAGTTTTATAGATCCGTTGATAGGAAAGCTGGCAAATATTTAGGCGGACAGTTGCAAAAAAAATAAAAATAAAAGCTCTAAACATCATGTAAAAGTAAACTAATTAAGGAGACTATTAAACAAAAACGTGGCTTGGCAGATCTACATTTTATATAAAAAAAACAGCCAATCACTCATTTAAAAAAAGACAAATTTGCAGAACAATTATTGAAAACGTAAAAAGTTTTATAGATCCGTTGATAGAAAAAGCTGGCAAATATTTAGGCGGACAGTCGCTGAAAAAAAAAAAAAAGCTTTGCACATCATGTTAAAGTAAACATATTAGGGTTCCTATTAAAAAAAAATGTGTGGCATGGCGTGGAAAATCTTTGTTTTATAATACAAAGCAGCCAATCCGTCATATAAAAAGAATGTAAAATTTGCAGATCAAATATTTCAATTTAAAAAGTTTCATAGATCCGTCTGTTGAATGAAAAGCTGGCAAATATTTAAGCCCACAAAAAAAAAAAAAAAAAATAAAAAAAAAAAAAAAGTTTGCACTTCTTGCAGACTGCAGATCAAATATTAAAAAAGTTTCATATATCTGTTGAATGCAAGCTGGTAAAATAAAATATATAAAAAATAAATAAAATAAAGCTTTTCACATGATGTAAAAGTAAACATATTAAGGTGCCTATTGAAAAAAAAGTGTGGCGTAATGAAAAAAAAAAAAAAAAAGTCTGTGTTTTATGCTACAAATTAGACGAAAAGTCATATAAAAAATGGCAAATATGTCAAATTTGCAGATCAAATAATGAAAATGGAAAAGAATAGGATAGAATGGATCCATAGAATTCAAGCTGGTAAAAGACTCCAAAAAAAAAAGGGTCTTCCCTTTACTTTCTGTAGCACTTCCGGGTTGGATGAGAGCAAATCTCTGTGCCAACACAGAATCGCTCAGATCCATCGAAGATGGGTGGCAAAAAAGAAGAGGGAGATGAGCGTGGAATTTCAAATCCCTGGACCTTTGCACCAGCTGTGTGGGCACTGACAGCTCATCACCCACGGAGGTAAATACAGCGGGCACCAGGGTGCAGGGAGGGTGGGTCTCAAACTGGTGGCCCTCCAGCTGGTGCAGAACTACAAGTCCCATCTTGCCTGTGGGAGTCATGCTTGTAACTGTCAGCCTTGCAATGCCTCATGGGACTTGTAGTTTCGCAACAGCTGGAGGGCCACCAGTTTGAGACCTCTGGTAGAGTGTTAGTTCACTCTTTCCTTTATTTTTGGGAAAAAGTGAACATACACTTTGAGGGGTTCTGATGTATGAAGATCAGATATCCCTGGCAGATAGTTCCTGCACCAAAAATCAAGAGGATGGGCTGTATAGTACGATCTAGACATGTGCAATTCGTTTCGTTTTTCGTTTTTTTTTCGTTATTTTCGTTTGTTCGTTTTCGTACGAATGAACGAATCCGAAAAACAACGAAAATCCGAAAAAAACTAATTAGAAACAACGAATTTACGAATGAAGAAAATCCGAAAAACAAAAACAGGAACAACGAAAATGAATGAAAAAATTCGTACATTCGTAACTTTTTTTTTCCGAATCGTAATTTCCGTGTCTCTTACAATGGCGTTGCTTAACGTGCTTTGAATGGATTGAACGAAAAAATTTGTACATTCGTAACTTTTTTTGTTCGATTCGTAAATTATTAAAATGTAATAATAGCATACACATTACATAAAATTATGAATTATGCTCCGATTACGAATCTACGAATGTTACGAATGTACGAATAAATACGAATGCGTCCGAATTTCGAATAAACGAAAATTAAACTAACGAAAAAACGAATCAACGAAAAAAATAACTCTTACGAATGTACGAATCGTTACGAATACGAACACCGACGACTTACGAATTTACAAATTGTTACGAATCAACGGAAACGAAAAAAACGAAACGAAAATAAACGTTTTTTTTAGGAAACGAAAAAAACGAAACGAAAATAAACAAATTTTTTTGTTGTGCACATGTCTAGTACGATCAAATACGCGCATTTTTGCATTAATAAATGGACATGTTCTCACGTACGCATACACACGTAAAAATGCTTCTAGCTGTTAAAGTGGGGTTGCGACCAAAAAAAAAAATGTGGCTTATAAATCATAAAAAAAAAAAATAATTGGAAAAAAAAAATGTTTTTACTCACCTCTAAATGCCTGTTGCTAGGGGGTCCCTCGTAGTCTGCCACCTTCATTGCCCGGGCTAAACGTCACTTCCTGTAGGCGCCGCACAGTCATCTGGGACCTGTCATGTGTCCCAGATGAGTGAGCGTCGAATCACGGCGCACGGCGCGCTCGCGCAAGCGCAGTGGGTGCCCGGCTGTGAAGCCACAGCCGGGTTCCCACATTAAGAATGCCGGCACCGCGAGCGGAGCGGGGAACGAGGGGGGGTCTCCTTCCCCCGCATCGCTGGACCCCGGGACAGGTAAGTGTTAGATTATTAAAAGTCAGCAGCTGCAATATTTGTAGCTGCTGACTTTTAATTTTTTTTTTTTTTGGCACTCCACTTTAATGTCAGTGGGGTGTAATATACAGTACCTTGAGTACAGTAAAAAGTATTCATACCCCTTGACATTTTCCACATTTTGTCATGTTACAACCCAAAAGATGTATTTTATTGGGATTTATTATGTGATAGACCAACACAAAGTGGAAGGAAAATGATAAATGGTTGTCAATTTTTTTTTTTACAAATAAATATGTGAAAAGTGTGACGTGCATTATTATGGCGCCCCCCTGAGTCAATTACATTTTTACACTTTTGTTGCGGTCGGCACGTGACAGGTACTCTTTATGTAGGGATCTGATGTCTATAAGACCCCAAATCCCTCCTCTGCCCTTAAAAGCATTCAAAACACCAAGATCTGCATTTTTGAATGCTTTCTATTTTTTTTTAAAAATGGTGGCATTGACATCCGGGGTAAACCGGAAGTGATGTCAGGTCATCGCTCCTGGGTTACCGTAGTGGAGAGCCGATCCAAGCTTTGTTCGGCTATTTTACCAGCTGGTGAATTCACCAGCTGATCATTCGGGTCTCCTGGTGGCACAGGAGAGCCTGAGCAAGCAGTGAAAGGTGGTGGGAGGTCATCTCCCGCTTCTTGTAAAAAAGCACATCAGCAGCTAGTTAGCTGCTAGAATTGCTTTTACAAGAGAGCTGACCACCAGCTCTAAAAAAATGGTACCAGGGTCCTTTACTCCCCAACCAGGTTGTCCCTGGCCCACCCTTTTCATTAACCACTTGCCAACCAGCGATGTACCCATACAACCGTCTTGACTCAGTTTGTCAGAGTTGGCGGTCAGCTCTCTTGTAAGAGCAATCCTAGCGGCTAACTAGCTGCTGGATTGCTTTTTACAAAAGAGCTGACCGCCAACCATAAAAGAAAAAAACTGTACCGGGAGGATGCTTGCAGCTACAACTGCTTGAAATCCAGCGTAGTACGTGTGCGTCGCTGGTTGGCAAGTGGTTAATGAAAGGGGTGGGCCAGGGTGTCACGTACCTAGTGGGCAAGCCCGACCTGCAGGGAGTGACCTCTCTTGCGGCTCCGACTCGAGGGCCCTGGTAGGGTATACAGGAAGCACAAGAGTCAGGAGTGGCACGAGTGCCGAGCAGGATCAGCAGCAGACTGGAACTGGATAGTGGTTTGGCAGCAGGAACCAGGCACCAGGACACCAGAGCAGGACCTCAGACTGGAACTGGACAGCAGACAGGTCAGGAAACAGGACACCGGAGCTGGACCTCAGACTGGAACTGGACAGCAGACAGGTCAGGAACCAGGACACCGGAGCTGGACCTCAGACTGGAACTGGACGGCAGACAGGTCAGGAACCAGGACACCGGAGCAGGACCTCAGACTGGAACTGGACAGCAGACAGGTCAGGAACCAGGACACCAGAGCTGGACCTCAGACTGGAACTGGACAGCAGACTGGTCAGGAACCAGGACACCAGAGCTGGACCTCAGACTGGAACTGGACGGCAGACAGGTCAGGAACCAGGACACCGGAGCTGGACCTCAGACTGGAACTGGACAGCAGACTGGTCAGGAACCAGGACACCAGAGCTGGACCTCAGACTGGAACTGGACGGCAGACAGGTCAGGAACCAGGACACCGGAGCTGGACCTCAGACTGGAACTGGACGGCAGACAGGTCAGGAACCAGGACACCGGAGCTGGACCTCAGACTGGAACTGGACAGCAGACAGGTCAGGAACCAGGACACCGGAGCTGGACCTCAGACTGGAACTGGACGGCAGACAGGTCAGGAACCAGGACACCGGAGCTGGACCTCAGACAGGTCAGGAACCAGGACACCGGAGCTGGACCTCAGACTGGAACTGGACGGCAGACAGGTAGGGAACCAGGACACCGGAGCTGGACCTCAGACTGGAACTGGACAGCAGACAGGTCAGGAACCAGGACACCGGAGCTGGACCTCAGACTGGAACTGGACGGCAGACAGGTCAGGAACCAGGACACCGGAGCAGGACCTCAGACTGGAACTGGACAGCAGACAGGTCAGGAACCAGGACACCAGAGCTGGACCTCAGACTGGAACTGGACAGCAGACTGGTCAGGAACCAGGACACCAGAGCTGGACCTCAGACTGGAACTGGACGGCAGACAGGTCAGGAACCAGGACACCGGAGCTGGACCTCAGACTGGAACTGGACAGCAGACTGGTCAGGAACCAGGACACCAGAGCTGGACCTCAGACTGGAACTGGACGGCAGACAGGTCAGGAACCAGGACACCGGAGCTGGACCTCAGACTGGAACTGGACGGCAGACAGGTCAGGAACCAGGACACCGGAGCTGGACCTCAGACTGGAACTGGACAGCAGACAGGTCAGGAACCAGGACACCGGAGCTGGACCTCAGACTGGAACTGGACGGCAGACAGGTCAGGAACCAGGACACCGGAGCTGGACCTCAGACAGGTCAGGAACCAGGACACCGGAGCTGGACCTCAGACTGGAACTGGACGGCAGACAGGTAGGGAACCAGGACACCGGAGCTGGACCTCAGACTGGAACTGGACAGCAGACAGGTCAGGAACCAGGACACCGGAGCTGGACCTCAGACTGGAACTGGACGGCAGACAGCTCAGGAACCAGGACACCGGAGCTGGACCTCAGACTGGAACTGGACAGCAGACAGGTCAGGAACCAGGATAGGGAAGTCAGACAAGCCGGGTCGGTAATCAGGCAGACAGCAACGGTACCAGAGGATTAAGCAAAAGGATAGTCAGACAGGCTGAAGTCGGGTGCAGGGAGATAACAGGGATGGTCGGGGACAAGCCGGGTAAGGTAATCACAGGGAACAGGTTTTTAAGATCAGGACACTCACACGCTGTAGATCAGGCAGCAAGATCCCAATGTGGCTGTTAGACCTAAATAGCCCATCTGGCGCCAAAAGGCGCGCGCGAACGCGCACGAGCGCGGGCGAGCGAGCAGCGGAGGTGACAGGGTGTCTATTGTTGGCAGGATCTTCCTGACACAGGGACAGCCAGGTTGGGGGAGAAAAGGGATGTCATCCAGCCAGGAAAGTAGGGCGGGATCTATCCGACTTGCTGCACCTTGTGAGAAACTCAGTGTGCAGTGAAATCAGTCTAAACCATTTCAGTAGAGAGGAGCCGGTACATAGTTACATAGTTGGTGAGGTTGAAAAAAGACACAAGTCCAACCTATGTATATGTGCTTTTATGTTAATAGTACATTGTATATCCCTGTATGTTGTGGTCGTTTGGGTGCCCATCTAATAGTTTTTTCAAATTATCGATGCCCCCTGCTGAAACCACTGCTTGTGGAAGAGAATTCCACATCCTCATCGCTCTTACATTAAAGAACCCTCTACGCAGTTTAAGCACTTACAGACCGGAATATTTTCCCTCTTAATGACCAGGCCATTTTTTGCGATACAGCACTGCGTCGCTTTAACTGACAATTGCGCGGTCGTGTGACATTGTACCCAAACAAAATTGACGTCATTTTTTCCCCCCACAAATAGAGCTTTCTTTTGGTGCTATTTGATCACCTCCTTTTTAACTAGTAATGGTGGCGAGCTGCTGTTTTTAGCGGGACTGCGACATTGCAGCGGACAGGTCGGACACTTTTTTGGGACCATAAGACATTTATACAGCGATCAGTTCTATAAAAATTCACTGATTACTGTATAAATGACACTGGCAGGGAACGGGTTAACACTAGGGGGCAATCAAGGGGTTAAATGTGTTCCCTAGGGAGGTGTTTCTAACTGTGGGGGGAGGGGACTGACTGGAGGAGGAGAGAGATTGCTGCTCCTGATCACTAGGAACAGCAATCTCTCTCTACTCCCGTCAGAATGGGGATCTGTCTGTTTACATACACAAATACCTGTTCTCATGCCTGCGATCAGGCCACACGCATCGGGTCCCCCGCCTCTGGAGGTGCTCGCATGCCTGCTATCGCCCTTGATGGTGCCGACGTACACCTACGGCGATTTGCGGGAACGAGCCGACCTGCCGCAGTATAATGACGGCGGCTGGTTAGCAAGTGGTTAAAGTGATTGTAAGGGTTATTTTTTTTAAAAAAAAATAACAAACATATCATGCAGCTTGTTTTCGTTTTGCACAGAGTGGCCCCGCACCTCGTCTTTTGGGGTCCCTTGGCGGCTCCTCCCCACATCAGATAACCCCCTAGGAGAAACGCTCTCCCAAGGGGGTTATCTTGCGGGCGTGTTCCCGAGTCCATCGTTCGCTGTCCATAGCTGCCGAATGTATGACTTGGCCCCGCCTCGGCGTCATTGGATTTGATTGACAGCAGTGGGAGCCAATGGCTACGCTGCTATCAATCTATTCAATCAAGAGCCGAGAACCCCGGGCAGAGACAGAGTGTCCCCGCCGGGTCAGGTTCCAAGGCTCAGGTAAGTAAAACGGGAGGCTGGGGGGGCGGTCACTGCCATAGGATGCATTAAGGTGAAAAAACACAAAGGTTTACAATCCCTTTAAGGTTAAACCGCTTTTCTTCAAATTCTAGTGATTGGCCACGTGTCTTATTAAATTCCTTTGCGTGGAAAAGTTGTATCCCTATTGTGGGGTCACCAGTACGGTATTTGTACATTGAAATCATATCCCCTCTCAAGCATCTCTTCTCCAGAGAGAATAAGTTCAGTGCTCACAACCTTTCCTCATAACTAATATCCTCCAGACCCTTTATTAGCTTTGTTGCCCTTCTTTGTACTCGCTCCATTTCCAGTACATCCTTCCTGAGGACTGGTGCCCAGAACTGGACAGAATACTCCAGGTGCGGCCGGACCAGAGTCTTGTAGAGCGCGAGAATTATCGTTTTATCTCTGGAGTTGATCCTCTTTTTAATGCCAATATTCTGTTTGCTTTGTTAGCAGCAGATTGGCATTGCTGAGCCTATCATCTACTAGGACCCCCAGGTCCTTTTCCATCCTAGATTCCCCCAGAGGTTCTCCCCCCAGTGTATAGATTGCATTCAGATTTTTGGCCCCCATTATTTTACATTTTTCTACATTAAACCTCACCACAACTGTGCAAGACTGAAGGGAAGGCTGGAGGTCCGATTTAACATGTAAAAAGACTACAATTTAACCGTGAGAAGACAAGACATGCTATACCAAAAAAAAGAAAACCTTGATGGAAAACCTTTGGAGAACGGTCAAAGAGTAAAAAAGGCGAATGCCAGCTAAAAATCATAATTTGTCCTGTTCCAGGCCTGGAAAATAGGGGGGGAATCGTGGGTGCGTGTTATACGTTTACCTCGGAGGGGGACGAGTGCCGCCGGAATTCACCGATCATCTCCTCTCCACTTGGCTCTCACGTCACACACACAGTCCTGCCTCCGCCATTGGACCAGTGTTCTGTCTATCACAAAAGCTGGTCCAATGCCGGTGGCGGTACTGTGTATGTGACTGCCGACTGAGAGCCAAGTAAACAGGAGATGACGGCTCAGTGATTCCCTGCGAGAGATGAGAGACGGTGAGTTGCATTGATGGTCGAGATGGGCACAGATCAGGCTGCACTGAAGCTGCAGATGGGCACAGATCGGGCTGCAGATGGGCACAGATCAGTCTGCACTGAAGCTGCAGATGGGCACAGATCAGGATGCAGATGGGCGCAGATCAGACTGCAGAGGGGCACAGATCAGGCTGCAGATGGGCACAGATCGGGCTGCAGAGGGGCACAGATCAGGCTGCAGATGGGCACAGATCAGTCTGCACTGAAGCTGCAGATGGGGCACAGATCAGGCTTCAGATGGGCACAGATCAGGCTGCAGATGGGCACAGAAGCTGCAGATGGGCACAAATCAGGCTGCAGATGGGCGCAGATCAGACTGCAGATGGGCACAGATCAGGCTGCAGAAGGGCACAGATCAGGCTGCAGATGGGCACAGATCAGGCTGCACTGAAGCTGCAGATGGGCACAGATCAGACTGCAGATGGGCGCAGATCAGGCTGCAGAAGGGCACAGTTTAGGCTGCACTGAAGCTGCAGATGGGCACAGATCAGGCTGTACTGAAGCTGCAGATGGGCACAGATCAGGCTGCACTGAAGCTGCAGATGGGCACAGATCAGGCTGCACTGAAGCTGCAGATGGGCACAGATCAGGCTGCACTGAAGCTGCAGATGGGCGCAGATCAGGCTGCAGATGGGCACAGACCAGGCTGCACTGAAGCTGCAGATGGGCACAGATCAGGCTGCACTGAAGCTGCAGATGGGCACAGATCAGGCTGCACTGAAGCTGCAGATGGGCACAGATCAGGCTGCACTGAAGCTGCAGATGGGCACAGATCAGGCTGCAGAAGGGCACAGATCAGACTGCAGATGGGCGCAGATCAGACTGCAGATGGGCACAGATCAGGCTGCAGAAGGGCACAGTTTAGGCTGCACTGAAGCTGCAGATGGGCACAGATCAGGCTGCACTGAAGCTGCAGATGGGCACAGATCAGGCTGCACTGAAGCTGCAGATGGGCACAGATCAGGCTGCACTGAAGCTGCAGATGGGCACAGATCAGGCTGCACTGAAGCTGCAGATGGGCGCAGATCAGGCTGCAGATGGGCACAGACCAGGCTGCACTGAAGCTGCAGATGGGCACACATTAGGTTGCATTGAGGCTGCAGATGGGCATTAATCAGGCTCACTGACCATTATTTTGCTTCAAAGTGGTTTATTTAAAAAAATAAATTATTTTCCTGAAACTTCCCTCTTAAATTGTGGTGCGTGTTATACGCCAATAAATACGGTAAGTACTGTATACCCATGAAATCCATCCAATACCCACCATGCATTTATTCACAGACGCATGGAAGAACGCTTGTAATAAAAGACGCAAACACGGAATTGCTTTTAACATCTTTATGCAAAAATTCTTTAAAAGGAAACACAGAAAAATGATTGCAATCCCCCAACAGTAACACATGGAACATACATGGCAATGGCGGGCTGTGCAGAGTGGTTGTTTTAGGAGAGGAATGTCACAAAGGGAAACCTCACCGCTCTCTGAATGTTGTATGCGGCACAAAGACCTTCCTGCCAGCGCATTGAACCTGCGGGGTTATACTATAACATTACTATTTTGAAAAATATTTGTAAACAATAACTGCATTGCTTATGGCCAGTGCAGATTGTCCAATGGCCGCCATACGGACCTTCCTTCTCTTTGGAGGTGTGACATCTATTATAAACTGACAGCTCAATGGCAAATTAACAATAAAAAAATGTATAGAACACAAGAACTTTATTACACCAACAGCTATAATCCAAACTGATCTACATCCTACATAAATATAAGTGCAACAGTCTGAAATTGTCAAGGGCATTTTACATGAACAGCCCTGCAGATCAAAGGATAGAAGTCGGTAAAAGTCTAATCCTGACGTAGCTCCGGTGCTAAAATACTTTTAAAATCTCTCAGTTGGAAAATGAAGACCTTCCTAATGATGGCTTTGGGTATTATGAACTGTTTTAAGAGACAGCTGTACCTTTAAACAATTATTTTTGCTAAATGACACCCCCCCTCCCCCACAACATATAGGCACTAGCCTCCAGTTACTCCTCCTCCGCAGGTGCTTCCTTATCTTGGTTTCAGAGCCGAGGCCTTTAATGCTGTCTGCTAAAAGCCTATTAAGAGCTGGTGGCAACTGCGCACTCTGCCCCTATAGGTTTGAATGGGTCAGATATCGAAATTTGGCATATGGCTCCATCTAAGCCTATGGGGGTAAAATGCGCAGATGGGGCCAGCGCTGAACAGCTTGATGTAATGACTCTTGTGGCCATGGATCTAGAGAAAGGATATGCAATTAGTGGACCTCCAGCTGTTGCAAAACTACAAGTCCCATCGTGCTTTTGGGTGTCATGCTTGTGGCTGTCAGAGTCTTACTATGCCTCATGGGACTTGAAGTTCTGTAACAGCTGGAGGTCCGCTAATTGCATATCCCTGATCTAGAGCAACTGCAGAGGGCGGGTTGATAATGGGAAGTGTAGTTAGCTTTGGTGGGATTTGTTTGGCAAAAGTTAGTTTAACACAGCTGTCCTTTAAGACGTAAAGAGTCAACCTCAACCAAAACAGAGTTTTCAGCTCCTGGCATCTGCTGGTAAGCTGGATCTACTGGGCGTTTGGTGGTACAATCCAATGCCTCAGGCATGTTCCACCCACCTTGGATTTTGCAGGGAGGGGGAAGACTCGCTCCTGGTACATTCTCCAACTGAAAAACCCAACTGAGAAGTCATTGGAACCTTTGGGGAAAAAAAATGGTGCTTTCAACAACTGTGTAAAATCTGTTTTGGGTGGTCTCGCCCTTTACTTTAAAACTCAAGGCCATTCAGTACAGGCAACGATGCCCAAAAATGTCAGATTAAATGACAATTAGGGAATGAGTCAACCTCAACCAAAACTGAAATTTCAGCTCCTGGCATCTGCTGGAAAGCTGGATCTACTGGGCGTTTGGTGGTACAAGCCAATGCCTTAGTTCTCAGGCATGTTCCACCCACCTTGGATTTTGCAGGGGGGTAAGACTCACTCCTGATACATTCTCCAACTGAAAAACCCAACTGAGTAGTCACTGGAACCTTAGAAGAAAAAAAAAACTGGTGCTTTCAACAACTGTGTAAAATCAGTTTTGGGTGGTCTCGCCCTTTACTTTAAAACTCAAGGCCATTCAGTACAGGCAACGATGCCCAAAAATGTCAGATTAAATGACAATTAGGCAATGCAAATGACCCAGAGAACCAAAAACTGTCTGACCTTTACTTCAAGAAATGCTGCTTTAAGATGCCATATTCTGACCCCCCCAAAGATTACAACTGACCCCACGGTATACGTGATGAAATCACAGTGGAATCGGACTTCAAAATTTGGCTCTTAAGATTATCTATCATCTTTGGGTCATAATGGCCCCTTGTAGAGCACCTACTAGTGGGGGAAAACTATTCCCAACTAATGTCTGCTTGGGAGGAACTTGGTTTTTCCAGCAAGCAACTATGGATTTCTTTGCAAATTTTCTCTATTTGGCAAGGGGATGCTTTCACTAGTTCCATTATCAGCAGATAGCAAATGCAGCCCGACTATATTAAAGAGTTAATTCTATGCTTTACTCTTCTTTTTATTTCAGTGTAGGGGAGCTCTCTAACTTTGTAATAAAATTAAGGTAAGACGAAAGATTATGGGCCACCAAATGATTGACCATATTGTGAATTATCTGGTAGGAACATAAAATAGTAAATCCTAGAAACCAAGGTGTATCTTTAGGTTGGAAGGATATACAATTTCCATGGCATTTTTTTTATCTGGCAACATAAAAACTAGAAACATCAACATTATCAGATTAAAGAGAGAATACACCTTTCATAGAAACACGTTTTTGTGTTGGGAATCTTGGTGAGAAGGTGGCCATTAAGTCGTACAAGATCACTTAGAAAGGTCACAACCTTCTTTTTTTAACGTTCTAACTAGGTAGTTAAGGTGACCACATAAATCTATGAGCAGAAGGCCTCATCCTTCCAACGTGAATGAGGTGACGACAGTCATAGAAGTCATCCAAAAAAAGTCAGGAAAAATATTCTTGAAAGTTAAAACAAGATAAAACAATAAAAAGAAATTGTGTAAATCTGTGAGAAAAACCAAGCTGGAAAATTAAAATTTTTCAAGACCGAGGCCCTAGCTTGTTTAAATATGATCTTCGTTGACCTCCAGCAGAACACCTTTGTTCTCTTCTCCATCGACAGTGACGACAAAGGTGTAGATCTCTTCGTCTGGATCATCCTGCTCAGAATGTTTTAGTATAAACATGTTTTTGTGTTGGGAATCTTGGTGAGAAGGTGGCCATTAAGTCGTACAAGATCACTTAGAAAGGTCACAACCTTCTTTTTTTTAACGTTCTAACTAGGTAGTTAAGGTGACCACATAAATCTATGAGCAGAAGGCCTCATCCTTCCAACGTGAATGAGGTGACAACAGTCATAGAAGTCATCCTAAAAAGTCAGTGAAAAAATATTCTTGAAAGTTAAAACAAGATAAAACAATAAAAAGAAATTGTGTAAATCTGTGAGAAAAACCAAGCTGGAAAATTACACATTTTTCAAGACCGAGGCCCTAGCTTGTTTAAATATTATCTTTGTTGACCTCCACCAGAACACCTTTGTTCTCTTCTCCATCGACAGTGACGACAAAGGTGTAGATCTCTTCGTCTTGATCATCCTGCTCAGAATGTTTTAGATATAAATATGTTTTTGTGTTGGGAAGCTTGGTGTGAAGATGGCCATTAGGTCGTACAAGATCTACTTCAAAAATTAAAAACATAAAGTTGGTTGTAACCCTGAAACAAAGCTCACTTAGGGAAGTCACAACCCTCTTTATGTTTTAACGTCCTAACTAGGTAGATAAGGTGGCTACATAAGTCTATGAGCCAAAGGCCTCATTCTTTTGAATGTGAATGTGGTGATAACAGTCATCCAAAAAAATTGGGAAAAAGATGCTTAAAAATGAAAACAAGATTAAATAAATAAAAAAAAAAACTGTGTAAATCTGTGGAAAATTCTAAATTTTGTAAGACCAAGGTCCTTGCTTGTTTAAATATTTTTTCCATTGACCTCCACCAGAACACCTTTGTCCTCCTCTCCATCGACAGTGACAATAAAAGTGTAGATCTCATCATCTTGGTTATCGTGCTCAGAAGTAATAGCTGGGCTTAGAGTGGAACCTTGTTCTTCTGCCTGCGCTTCCAGCTCCACTGTTGCGTCGCTTTTTACAGAAATGGCATCTGTTTGTAGTTCTTCTGTCTCGGGAACTGTGCTGAGCTCTTCTGTGAAACCTTCGGCTGGCTTAAGGACCTCACTAGATTCATTAGCTTTTTCATCGTTTTTTTCCGTTGAACATGGCACAGGCGACTGCACAACTGGTTTTTCGGACGTGTCACCCAATTTAGAAGCTGTGTGTTTTTCTGGATAATCGGTTTCCCAGTCCTCATCTCCAGCATCAGATGTCTTGGTTTCTTGGCCGAAGCTCGATGTGCTTGGTGTATCTGCTGTGCTGGACCACATCGGTGAGTCCTGTTGCTTGTTTTTCTGTTGCCAAGAGTCCGAGCTCTCTCTACCTCTTCCTCTGCCGCCTGACCATTGGCCGCGTTTAGAAAAGGTTCCTTGGTCTTGGAACCTTTCGGGACTCTCACTAAATTTCCTCTTATTGCCAAAATCTGCGTTACGGGACCTGTCTCCAAATGTCCATTCTTTATTCTGTCCTCTAGAATTACCTCTCCAAGAGGAGCCACCAAAGCTTCCTCTGCCCCTGCCGAAATCTCTTCCATAGCTGTTGGACTGTTGCCTACTGGACCAGCTATCTTCATTCCTATTATCTCCAAACCTCCCAAAACCTCTTCGGTCTTCATTCTTTCTTTCTTCAAACCTCCCACTTCGAGGAGAGCTTTGCTTCTCATTTTCAGAAGAGAAGGAGTTGCTCCAGTTGCTTCCAAACTTTTCACTAGTTCCAGCTTTCTCGAAGGGTTTCTTGGCCCAGCTGCTACAGTCTGGTTGGGCCGCTCCACTAATATTTTGCGCTGAGCTAGTTCTGGCAGAATTAAAGGCCGTTCCAGTAGAATTTAAGGGCATTCCAGTGGGATTTAAGGCCATTCCAGTGGGATTCAAGGCCATTCCAGTGGGATTCAAGGCCATTCCAGCTGGATTAAAGGCCATTCCAGCTGGATTAAAGGCCATTCCACCTTGGGGGTTAAGACCAGGAAAGGTGCCAGTGTTCTGGATCTGTGATGCATCACCCATACTTTGGTTAAAGCTTGGCACTGGATGCTGGTATGCCTGCATTATTTGCTGGTTCCCACAAGCCGAAAGCCCTGTCTGGTAGGCAGGATACTGGTTTGGTAAGGCTGAGGAGCAATACTGAGAACCCATGCACATGCCATAGGGAGAACATCCCATCTGAGGGTAAGAGCACATCGGATATGAAGGTGGGCAGTACGGTGTTTGTTGAGGCATTCTGTAGTTTCCCATGACTGCGCTATTAAGAAGATAGGACAAAGCGTCCAAACGTATCGGGACGGTCATTCCGGAGATGGAGGAGCTAGGCCTTCCCACCACAGCCTGAAGATCTAAGGCCCCACCGGAGGAACTTTGAGAAGATCGATGGTGGGAGGTGGGAACAACAGAAGATTTAGAGGAGTGGTGTTCCTTTTTTTTCTCTGCCGGTTTTGTACTTCTTGCTTGTGGCGCATCATGGTCACTGGTGCCACATTCTCTGATGACCACATTCGGTGATAGAGAAATTGGTTCTTCAAGGACCCTAGGAGAAAAAAAAGAAAGGTGGACATTTATCAATTCTGTTGCACAGCAAAGCAGTACTAAACAAGAGCAGTGATATAGACCAGTGGTCTCCAAACTGCGGCCTGGGGAGCCGGATACAGCCCTTTGCTTGCTTTTATCCTGACCTTGAGGCATTATTCCCTCCACTGTCAGCAACAATGGGGTATAGTTCTATCCCTCCTACTGACACCAATCATGGGGCATTATTCCTCTCACTGACACCAATGATGGGGCACTATTCCCTTCACTGACACCAATGATGGGGCACTATTCCTTCCACTGACACCAATGATGGGGCACAATTCCTTCCACTGACGTGGCACGATTCTTCCCACTGGCACCAAATGATGGGGCACTATTCCTCCCATTAAAACCAATGATGGGGCACTATTCTTTCCACTGACAACAGTGATGGGACACTATTCCATCCACTGACACCAATGATGGGGCACTATTCTATGATCTATTCACTGACACCAATGATGGGGCACTATTCTATGATCTATTCACTGACACCAATGATGGGGCACTATTCTATGATCTATTCACTGACACCAATGATGGGGCACTATTCATTCCACTGACGCCAATGATGGGGCACTATTCCTTCCACTGACACCAACAATGAGGCACTATTCCTCCCGCTGACACTAACAATGAGGCACTATTCCTCCCACTGACACTAATGATGGGGCACTATTCCTCCCACAGACGCCAATGATGGGGCACTATTCCTCTCCCAAAGATGATTCAGCTTACTCCCACTGACACCAGGACATTTTTTACTCCCACAGACCCCCAGAATGTGAGTGCCTCCCAATGTCTTCCAGACATTGTTAGTGTTGCCTGATTGCTTCCACAGACCCCCAGAACGTGAGCCCCTCCCAATGTTTTCTGGACATAATGAGTGTTTCCAGATTACTATCACAGGCTTCTGGAATGTGAGCCCCTCCCCCGCTATACCTCTATACTTCTACGAGAGCCCCGCACCATGTTTCCCGGACTTTTTTTACCGTCCTGCTAGCGCACCGCTCCAGTGTGAAAGCCCGCCGGCTTTCACACTGGAGTGAATGGGGCCGTTTTTTTCAGGCGGTGTACAGGCGCTATTTTTAGCGCTGTACCGCCTAAAAACCGCCCCAGTGTGAAAGGGGCCTAAATGACACTAAATGGCAGTGAAGGGGTTAACCACTAGGTGGCAGTGTAGGGGTTACATGTGCCTAGAGGTGTGTTTCTTACTGTGGGGGGGGGGGGGGGGCGTGGCTGTCAGCCAGTGAATGCTGATCTCTGCTCCAATCACAGGGAGCAGAGGTCGGCGTCACTAGTTGCTAGGCAGAACGGGGAGATGCTGTTTATTTCCGCATCTCCCCGTTCAGCCTTCCCGTGAGATGATCGCAGGTGTCCCCGCGGCGATCGAGTCCGGGGGACCCGCGACCGGCCTCACGGGGGTCCCGACCGGCGCGTGCCCGATGGCACGACGGCATCTTGAAGGGGACGTACCTGTACGCCCTTATGCCTGTCCGTGCCATTCTGTCGACGTACATCGTGGTGCGCCGGTCGGCAAGCGGTTAAAAAGTCGGCACAAAAGAGCAACTGAATAAGTCACAGAAACAGACACCTAAAAATAGATATCATCAGGAGATGGAGGAGAGTTCGTGAGAAGATTGAATGGGTGAATCTTATGAAAGACGGCGAGTGCCCCGATCACCGCTGTTATCCACACCGCGCTCCACACCGCGCTCCACACCGCGCCCCACACCGCGCTCCACACCGCGCTCCACACCGCGCTCCACACCGCGCCCCACACCGCGCCCCACACCGCGCTCCACACCGCGCTCCACACCGCGCTCTTAAACTCACCAAAAGACGAATAAAGTCAAGCCTTTAACAAATCAATATCTCCGCGTCTATTCCGGTCTCCAGACATCCACCCGGCCTCGGCACATAAATAGGGGACGAAAACAGACTCCACATCGGGCAGATCCGTATGACTATTTTATTGTGCGACTTTCCGATAAAACTTCTGTACATGTGACACTTCTGGGCCCACTTTAAATCTCCAGCTTGGTGTTTTATGGCAGTAAAAGCCACTTAATGTATCTATTAAATCAGGGCTTGACAAATTTGCTCGGAATCTAGGAGCCAGGTTTTTTTTTTTTTTAACGACATGGAGACGAGTGAGGTTGGAAGATGGCCCCCGCCCGTCTCCAAGTCATTGCAGGGCAGAAGCGACTTCAAATCGTCACTTCCGCCCATAGCTCTTAAAAGGGACATTTTATTATTTTTATTTTTTTCAAATGACAATTTATTTTTATTTTTTATTATTGCATTTTAGTGTAAATATGAGATCTGAGGTCTTTTTGACCCCCCAGATCTCATATTTAAAGAGGAAGTAAGGCCTCTTAAAAAAAAAAAAAAAAAAAAAAAAAAGACACCCTGCAAGGCAAAGGCATAATGAGCTATCATTCGCTGGAGCCGCGATGACGTCACTCCCGCGCATGCGCACGAGATCGGCATATATCGCCGTGATCTCGGCATCCTCAGTGCGCCCTCCCACCGCTGTCTACGGCGCATGCCTTTTCATTTCTAAATATCTCCTAAACCATGTAGGTTTAGGAGATATTTATTGGACCTACAGGTAAGCCTTAATCTAGGCCTACCTGTAGGCCAAAGTGCTTTGGAAGGGTTTACAACCACTTTAGGAAGCCCTGTCGTGCTTTTTTCTATTACAAGGGGTGTTTACATTCCTTGTAATAGGAATAAAAATGACACAATTTTTTTTTCTCAAAAGGACAGTGAAAAAAAATTTAAAATAAAAGTTAAAATAAATAAGAATAAGAAAAAAACCCAATGGATCTATCTGACAAACAATTTAGCACCAAGGGGGTTAAATGTGGACCCGAACCTAAACTGCTTCATTAGTGATGCCTAGTTTGGGTCCAGAGTGATATGGTCTATAGTACATAGATCATGCCCGCGTGTATATTATATACTTATAAGTAGAGGAATTATTGGTCTAATAGATCTTTACCTATTCATTTCGGCATTCACCTATTCACAGAATGGTCCTGATATATAATATGTCTGTGTCTGCCTTGTATCTGTGTTCCTTTTTTCCTTTGGGGATATGGGGGCATTATTACTTCATTTAATATTAATGGGGGTAGATTAATATAAGGTGGGGTGCTGGGCAGCATAAATATGGTTGGGTAATATTGATGAGATGGTTTTTAACCACCTGATTACTTTGCACTTAAACCCCCCTCCTGCCCAGACCAATTTTCAGCTTTCGGCGCTGACGCACTTTGAATGACAATTGCGCGGTCATACAACACTGTTCCCAAATGAAATTTTTACCATTTTTTCCCCACAAATAGAGCTTTCTTTTGGTGCTATTTAATCACAGCTGGGGTTTTTATTTTTTGCTAAACAAATAAAAAAAGATGGAAAATTAAAAAATAAAATAAAATCATGTTTAATAGTTTGTTATAAAATTTTGCAAACAGGTAATTTTTCTGCTTCATTGATATGCGCTGATGAGGCGGCACTGGTGGGCACTGATAGGCGGCACTGGTGGGCACTGATAGGCTGCACTGGTGGGGACAGATAAGTCGGTACTGATGGGCACAGCAAAGATGGCACTGATGGGCACGGATGGGTGGCACGGAAGGGCACTGATGGATGGCACTGATAGATGGCACTGATGGGCACTGATAGGTGGCACTGGGCACTGGTAGGGGACACTGATGAGCACTGGTAGGGGACACTGATGTGCAGCACTGGCACTGTGGGCACTGACATATGGCACTGGGGGCACTGAAGTTTTATCAGAAAGTTTTTTAAAAGTCGCACAATAAAATAGTCATACGGATCTGCCCGATGTGGAGTCTGTTTTTGTCCCCTATCTATGTGCCGAGGCCGAGTGGATGTCTGGAGACCGGAATAGACGCGGAGATATTGATTTGTTAAAGACTTTTCAGTCTTTTCCGTCTAAAGATTTTATCCGTCTTTTGGTGAGTTTAACCCCCTAAGGGGACGTGTGGAGCGCGGTGTGGAGCGCGGTGTGGGGCGCGGTGTGGAGCGCGGTGGGGAGCGCGGTGTGGGGCGCGGTGTGGAGCGCGGTGTGGAGCGCGGTGTGGGGCGCGGTGTGGAGCGCGGTGTGGGGCGCGGTGTGGAGCGCGGTGTGGAGCGCGGTGTGGAGCGCGGTGTGGAGCATGGTGTGGATAACAGCGGTGATCAGGGCGCGGTGTGGAGCGCGGTGTGGATAACAGCGGTGATCGGGGCGCAGTGTGGAGCGCGGTGTGGATAACAGCGGTGATCGGGGTGCGGTGTGGAGCGCGGTGTGGATAACAGCGGTGATCGGGGTGCGGTGTGGAGCGCGGTGTGGATAACAGCGGTGATCGGGGTGCGGTGTGGAGCGCGGTGTGGAGCATGGTGTGGATAACAGCGGTGATCAGGGCGCGGTGTGGAGCGCGGTGTGGATAACAGCGGTGATCGGGGTGCGGTGTGGAGCGCGGTGTGGATAACAGCGGTGATCGGGGTGCGGTGTGGAGCGCGGTGTGGATAACAGCGGTGATCGGGGTGCGGTGTGGAGCGCGGTGTGGATAACAGCGGTGATCGGGGTGCGGTGTGGAGCGCGGTGTGGAGCGCTGTGTGGAGCGCAGTGTGGAGCACGGTGTGGATAACAGCGGTGATCGGGGTGCGGTGTGGAGCGCGGTGTGGGGCGCGGTGTGGAGCGCAGAGTGGATAACAGTGGCGATCGGGGTGCGGTGTGGAGCGCGGTGTGGATAACAGCGGTGATCGGGGTGCGGTGTGGAGCGCGGTGTGGAGCGCTGTGTGGAGCGCAGTGTGGAGCACGGTGTGGAGCGCTGTGTGGAGCGCGGTGTGGAGCACGGTGTGGGGCGCGATGGGGAGAGCGGTGTGGAGCGCGGTGTGGAGCGCGGTGTGGGGCGCGATGGGGAGAGCGGTGTGGAGCGCGGTGTGGAGCGCGGTGTGGAGCATGGTGTGGAGCGCGGTGTGGAGCGCGGTGTGGGGCGCGGTGTGGAGCGCGGTGTGGAGCGCGGTGTGGAGCGCGGTGTGGAGCGCGGTGTGGAGCGCGATGTGGAGCGTGGTGTGGGGCGTAGTGTGGAGCGCGGTGTGGAGCGCGGTGTGGATAACAGCGGTGATCAGGGCGCGGTGTGGAGCGCGGTGTGGATAACAGCGGTGATCGGGGCGCAGTGTGGAGCGCGGTGTGGATAACAGCGGTGATCGGGGTGCGGTGTGGAGCGCGGTGTGGATAACAGCGGTGATCGGGGTGCGGTGTGGAGCGCGGTGTGGATAACAGCGGTGATCGGGGTGCGGTGTGGAGCGCGGTGTGGGGCGCGGTGTGGAGCGCAGTGTGGATAACAGCGGTGATCGGGGTGCGGTGTGGAGCGCGGTGTGGATAACAGCGGTGATCGGGGTGCGGTGTGGAGCGCGGTGTGGAGCGCTGTGTGGAGCGCTGTGTGGAGCGCGGTGTGGAGCACGGTGTGGGGCGCGATGGGGAGCGCGGTGTGGAGCGCGGTGTGGGGCGCGATGGGGAGAGCGGTGTGGAGCGCGGTGTGGAGCGCGATGGGGAGAGCGGTGTGGAGCGCGGTGTGCAGCGCGGTGTGGAGCGCGGTGTGGAGCGCGATGTGGGGCGCGGTGTGGAGCGCGGTGTGGAGCGCGGTGTGGAGCGCGATGTGGGGCGCGGTGTGGGGCGCGGTGTGGAGCGCGGTGTGGAGCGCGGTGTGGAGCGCGATGTGGGGCGCGGTGTGGAGCGCGGTGTGGAGCGCGGTGTGGAGCGCGATGTGGGGCGCGGTGTGGGGCGCGGTGTGGAGCGCGGTGTGGAGCGCGGTGTGGATAACAGCGGTGATCGGGGCACTCGCCGTCTTTCATAAGATTCACCCATTCAATCTTCTCCCGGACTCTCCTCTATCTCCTGATGAGATCTATTTTTAGGTGTCTGTTTCTGTGACTTATTCAGTTGCTCTTTTGTGCCGACTTTGTAATGAAATGTTCATGATATCGGCAATGGCGCACGTTGCTCATAGCGCTGCTGTGATTGCTGATTTTAATATTTCTATGAATGTTTAACATTTTTATATCACTGATGTTTACATATATATATATATATATAGTGATCTCTATGGGTGGAATATATATATATATATATATATTAGGAGTGCAACGATCGTCACCGATCCATGATCTGAACGGGTCAACCCATTCACACCACGCGATCCATGGAGCGCTCCGGCCTCGGCCATAGGAAAGACCGCAGCTTCGGCCTATCTCCAGAGCGGCGGCCAGCTTGGTACAGCTGGCGGCCGCCGTCTTGTCAGGAAGTGACGTTTCATCGCCGCCATCTTGCTACACCCCACACTCCTGCACAGTAATGATCTGTCACATTAGCAATCATGTGAGGTCGGCAGGTTTGCTGCTGCTTTTAAAATGTAACATCTAAACAGTCCGTCGGATTTACAAATATTGTATTTAAGCAAATAAGCTCTGTTTTGTGCTGAAAATAACCGTGAAATCTAAAACTCCGCTGGGTGTAAAAAGATTTGTCCTTTTTTTGTGACTCTGATCTGAGGAACCATCCGATCTGTTGCACCCCTTATATATAGTGTTCTCTATGGGTGTAATATACATATATATATATATATATAGTGATGGTTGGAATACATGTCATTCCATACACAGTGATCTCTATGGGGGTGATGATATGATATATATACACAGTGATCTCTATGGGTGAGATGAGATGATATATATACACAGTGATCTCTATGGGTGAGATGAGATGATATATATACACAGTGATCTCTATGGGTGTGATGATATATACACAGTGATCTCTATGGGTGTGATGAGATGATATATATACAGTGATCTCTATGGGGGTGATGATATATACACAGTGATCTCTATGGGTGTGATGATATGATATATACACAGTGATCTCTATGGGGGTGATGATATGATATATACACAGTGATCTCTATGGGGGTGATGTGATGATATATACACAGTGATCTCTATGGGTGTGATGATGATGGGTGTGATGTGATGATATATACACAGTGATCTCTATGGGTGTGATGATATATACACAGTGATCTCTATGGGTGAGATGAGATGATATATACACAGTGATCTCTATGGGTGTGATGATATAGAATGTGAAGTCCCCTGTGTACACATGTGCGATGTATGGCGCTCTCAGTGTCCGGCGCGGTGTACAGAGGCTCCACCCACCTGTCTCGTGGCTCCGCTCCGCTCTCCATGCCTAGGCCGCACTCCGCTCCTCCGCGGGACAGATCACTCCGCGGGCCGGGACTTCTCTCTCTGGGTGTCTCCGCCACCGGGACTTCTCTCTTCTCTCTCTGGGTGTCTCGGCTTCTTCTCTTATGCTGGGAAGGAAAGCGGGGTCGGGGTCGGGGTGTGCTCAGTATGGGGGTGTGGTCAATATGGAGAGGGGGTGTGGTCAGCATGGGGGGTGGTCACTATGGAGAGGGGGTGTGGTCAGCATGGGGAGTGGTCAGGGAATGGTGTGGACTAGATTGGAGTGTGGTCAATATTAGGGGCGTGGTCTGTGTGGGGACGTTGTCAGTGAGGGGGTGTGGTAACTGGATGGTTGGACAGTATGGAGGTGTAACCTGTGTATAGTGGGGGTTAGATTGAGGCTGTGGACTGTAGAGGTGTGCGGTAGTATAGGGTAGGGACAGTAAATGGGGTGTGGTTAGTGAATGGTTGGACAGTATAGGGGTGTGGTTAGTGAATGGTTGGAGAGTATGGGGGTGTGGCAAGTGAATGGTGGTGTCAGTGTAAGGGTGTGGTCAGAATGGAGGTGTGGTTAGTGAAAGGGTGTGGTCAGTAAATTGTGATGTCAGTATGAGTGAGGGTGTGGGCAGAATGGGGGTGTGTTGTAATTATGGCGTCAGTATGAGGGTGTGGTCAGTTTGGGAGTGTGGTTGGTGAATGGTTGGACAAACTGGGGGTGTGGTCAGTGAATGGTGGTGTCAATGTGAGGGTGTGGTCAGAATGGAAGTGTGGTTAGTGAATGGGGGTGTAGTCAGTAAATTGTGGCGTTAGTATGAAGGTGTGGTTAGTATGGGGCTGTGGTTAGTGAATGGTTGGAGAGTATGGGGGTGTGGCAAGCGAATGGTGGCTTCAGTGTAAGGGTATGGTCAGAATTGAGGTGTGGTTAGTCAATGAGGTGTGGTCAGTAAATTGTGATGTCAGTATGAGGGTGTAGTCAGTATGGGAGTGTGGCCAGTGAATGGTGTGGTCAGAATGGAGGTGGGGTTAGTGAATGGTTGGACAGTATGGGGGTGTGGTCACGGATTGGGGCTTTCAGTATGGGGGGGTGGTCAGTGAATGGAGGTGTCAGTATGGGGGTGTGGTCACTGAATGGGGTGTGGTCAGTGAATGGTGGTGTCAGTATGGGGGTGTGGTTACTGAATGGTGGTGTCAGTATGAGGGTGTGGTCAGTGAATGGTGGTGTCACTATAGGGGTGTGATTACTGAATGGTGGTGTCAGTATGGGGGTGTGGTTACTGAATGGTGGTGTCAGTATGGGGGTGTGGTCACTGAATGGTGGTGTCAGTATGGGGGTGCGGTCACTGAATGATGGTGTCAGTATGGGGGTGTGGTCACTGAATGGTGGTGTCAGTATGGGGGTGTGGTCACTGAATGGTGGTGTCAGTATGGGGGTGTGGTCAGTGAATGGTTGTGTCAGTATGGGGGGTGCGGTCACTGAATGGTGGTGTCAGTATGGGGGTGTGGTCACTGAATGGTGGTGTCAGTATGGGGTGTGGTCAGTGAATGGTGGTGTCAGTATGGGGGTGTGGTCAGTGAATGGTTGTGTCAGTATGGGGGTGTGGTCACTGAATGGTGGTGTCAGTATGGGGGTGTGGCCAGTGAATGGTTGTGTCAGTATGGGGTGTGGTCACTGAATGGTGGTGTCAGTATGGGGGTGTGGTCAGTGAATGGTGGTGTCAGTATGGGGGTGGGGTTACTGAATGGTGGTGTCAGTATGGGGGTGTGGTCACTGAATGGTGGTGTCAATATGGGGGTGTGGTCACTGAATGGTGGTGTCAGTATGGGGGTGTGGTCAATGAATGGTTGTGTCAGTATGGGGTGTGGTCATTGAATGGTGGTGTCAGTATGGGGGTGTGGTCAGTGAATGGTGGTGTCAGTATGGGGGTGGGGTTACTGAATGGTGGTGTCAGTATGGGGGTGTGGTTACTGAATGGTGGTGTCAGTATGGGGGTGTGGTCACTAAATGGTGGTGTCAGTATGGGGGTGTGGTCAGAAGGGAGGTGTGGTCAGTGAATGATGTGTAATAGAAGAGTAGTGTTGTGTGTGCAGTGCGGTGGTGGAGCTGTAGGGGGCGCAGTCATGCAGCAGTTGTGCATATACTGCATATGTCCTTGTCCGCAGGCTCTGTACTGTACACATCACTAAGCATGGACCCACATGGACCCCTCATCACATGTACTGCTGTCCCTCCCCCACCTCTTCCAGGCAATATATACCCAAAACCAGCATCTCACAATCTGGCATGTTTACTTTTATTTTTATGAAAGTAAATTCATGTCTACTAACTAACTTCATATAATCATTATATTATCATCTGAATATATATATATATATATATATATATATATATATATATAAGCATTATTATAACTAAGGCATATAACTGAATATCATAAACCATCATATAAAAGTATAAAATACATTTCACTTTTGTATTCTCTATTCCATTTCATACATACAGTATCAGTACAGTACAGTAGATACAGTATCTCACAAAAATGAGTACACCCCTCACATTTATGTAAATATTTTATTCTATCTTTTCATGTGACAACACTGAAGAAATGACAACAATGTAAAGTAGTGAGTGTACAGCTTGTATAACAGTGTAAATTTGCTGTCCCCTCAAAATAACTCAACACACAGCCATTAATGTCTAAACTGCTGGCAACAAAAGTGAGTACCCCCTAAGTGAAAATTTCCCAATTGGGCCCAATTAGCCATTTTCCCTCCCCGGTGTCATGTGACTCGTTGGTGTCACAAGGTCTCAGGTGTGAATGGGGAGCAGGTGTGTTAAATTTGGTGTTATCACTCTCACTCTTTCATACTGGTCACAGGAAGTTCAACATGGCACCTCATGGCAAAGAACTCTCTGAGGATCGGAAAAAAATAATTGTTGCTCTACATAAAGATGGCCTAGGCTATAAGAAGATTACCAAGACCCTGAAACTGAGCTGCAGCACGGTGGCCAAGACCATACAGCAGTTTAACAGGACAGGTTCCACTTAGAACAGGCCTCGCCATGGTCAACCAAAGAAGTTGAGTGCACGTGCTCAGCGTCATATCCAGAGGTTGTCTTTGGGAAATAGATGTATGAGTGCTGCCAGCATTGCTGCAGAGGTTGAAGGGGTAGGTTGTCAGCCTGTCAGTGCTCAGACCATACGCCGTACACTGCATCAAATTGGTCTGCATGGCTGTCGTCCCAGAAGGAAGCCTCTTCTAAAGATGATGCACAAGAAAGCCCGCAAACTGTTTGCTAAAGACAAGTAGACTGGATTACTGGAACCATGTCCTGTGGTCTGATGAGACCAAGATAAACTTATTTGGTGTCAGATGGTGTCAGGCGTGTGTGGGGGCAACCAGGTGAGAAGTACAAAGACAAGTTTGTCTTGCCTACAGTCAAGCATGGTGGTGGGAGTGTCATGGTCTGGGGCTGCATAAGTGCTGCCGGCACTGGGGAGTTACAGATCATTGAGGGAACCATGAATGCCAACATGTACTGTGACATACTGAAGCAGAGCATGATCCCCTCCCTTCAGAGACTGGGCCGCAGAGCAGTATTCCAACATGATAACGACCCCAAACACACCTCCAAGACCACCACTGCCTTGCTAAAGAATCTGAGGGTAAAGGTGATGGACTGGCCAAGCATGTCTCCAGACCTAAACCCTATTGAGCATCTGTGGGACATCCTCAAACATAAGGTGGAGGAGCGCAAGGTCTCTAACATCCACCAGCTCTGTGATGTCATCATGGAGGAGTGGAAGAGGACTTTAGTGGCAACCTGTGAAGCTCTGGTGACCTCCATGCCCAAGAGGGTTAAGGAAAATAATTGTGGCCACACAAAATATTGACACTTTGGGCCCAATTTTGACTTTTTCACCTGTCCTGTTAAACCGCTGCATGGACTTGGCCACCGTGCTTCAGCTCAGTTTCAGGGTCTTGGTGATCTTCTTATAGCCTAGGCCATCTTTATGTAGAGCAACAATTTTGTTTTTCAGATCCTCAGAGAGTTCTTTGCCATGAGGTGCCATGTTGAACTTCCAGTGACCAGTATGAGAGAGTGAGAGCGATAACACCAAATTTAACACACCTGCTCCCCATTCACACCTGAGACCTTGTAACACTAACGAGTCACATGACACCGGGGAGGGAAAATGGCTAATTGGGCCCAATTTGGACATTTTCACTTAGGGGTGTACTCACTTTTGTTGGCAGCAGTTTAGACATTAATGGCTGTGTGTTGAGTTATTTTGAAGGGACAGCAAATTTACACTGCTATACAAGCTGTACACTCACTACTTTACATTGTAGCAAAGCGTAATTTCTTCAGTGTTGTCACATGAAAAGATAGAAGAAAATATTTACAAAAATGTGAGGGGTGTACTCACTTTTGTGAGATACTGTATTACAGTACATACAATTCAAATATTAGAGTTCATATTTCGTTTGATCAAGCACATCAGTGAGGGGAGTGCGTCACACACCCATCCTAGCTGAGCAGAGGGGTCATTTTTTTTTTATTTAAAAAAATCTATTTTACCGTATTGCATCAAAGTTTAGACTATTTTCAGTCAATAAGTTCTGATGATTTTTTAGTCAAACCAAAAAGTTACACTTAGCCTAAAAAAAGAGGACAAACCATGGGGCTCCCGTCAGGCAGCTCCCTGTGTTAAACTGACAGCACTGAGCAACCCCAGCATACTGCCCCTCCCGCTCTTAGAGCTGGTGTATTACAGAAAGCTAAAATAAGGATAGATTTGGGTGCTTAGGCTAGCTGCATTTGAAGCGCAACTCCAGGCTGGCTTCAAATTTAATGGTGACAAGGCCATGGTGGTCCTTCAATGCCGGCAGCGAGGGTGGGGCTTATGATACCAACAAGGGTTCATGTGGCACTGGGTGTGGCATCTCTGTGATGAATGGAGGCAGAGGCGGCTCTAGGCTTTGTGAGGTCTTAGGCAAATCTAACACCCACGCATGCCCAAAACGGGAAAAATAATTCAAGTAGACATTCCCTCCAACTCCTACACACGTCAGGCAAATTAGGAGGCCACGAGGCCCCTGGGAGTGCGAGGCCTAAGGCGACCGCCTAATTTGCCTAATTAGAGAGGCGCCTATGAATGGAGGTTCATGCAGGGCTCCGTTGGTCTGTAGATTAGCAGACCAAGACTGCCACATCTTGTATGACACTTAGCCTCTAGTAATCTCATTCCTCCTAGAGGTGAGCAGAGGCTGTCAAAGTCTTTACAAGGGAGCGAACCTCTTGGAACATCACACCCATAAGATATGTTGAAGTTGCTTGTAACTTGCTTTACATCAGGATTGCATTGTATGGGGGAGCAGTTCAGATGCAGTAACATAGGATGTGCTACCTTAACACCTGTATAAGGACACCCAAAACACAATCCTGGATGGATACACCTATATAAGGGCACCCAAATGGGATCTAAAGTCATTACACCCATCTAAGGGCACCCAAATGGGATCTTGACTCATCACCAGGAACCCAATTCTGGTCTTGTATCGTCACACCTGTAGAAGGCCAGCCATGAATGTGATCTCGAATCACCATGTTTGTATAAGGGCACCCTAAATTTGACCTAAAACCGTTACCATCTAAAAGGGCACCCAATGTTGGTCTTGGAGTGTCACATCTGTATAGGGGCACCCTCCAATTAGATCTTGGATGGTCACACCTGTATGAGGACACCTAAAGTATTATCTTGGGTGGTCACATCTATATAAGGGCACCAAAATGGGATCTTAAATCATCACATCTGTCTAAGGGCACCCAAATGGGATCTTGAATCGTCACCAAGAACCCAATAGGGTAACCCAATTTTGATCTTTAAAGGCCACACCTGTATAAGGGCACCCAAATTAGATTTTAAATCATCCCACTTGTCTAAGGGCACCAAAATGGAATCTTGAATCATCACCAAGAACCCAATAGGGTAACCCAATTTTGATCTTTGAAGGCCACACCTGTATAAGGGCACCCAAATTGGATTTAAAATCATCAAACTTGTCTAAGGGCACCAAAATGGGATCTTGAATCATCACCAGGAACCCAATAGGGTAACCCAATTTTAATCTTGGATGGCCACACCTGTATAAAGGCACCTTTGGATGCAATCCTACAGTAGTTTGCCATGTTTGTATAATAACACCCAATTCTGATCTTGGATAGTCATGCTTGTAAAAGGACACCAACATTTTCCCAACTATTTAAGGGGATCCAAATACAAACTTGGTTCATCACACCTATGTAAAAGCACCCAACTGAGATCTTGGAGTGTCACGTCTGTATAAGGGCACCCAAATACTGTACAGTCTTGGTTCATCCCATCTATATAAAGGCCCCCCAAATGCAATCTAGGACCATCACATCTGTATAAGGGCACCCAAATGTGATCTAAAGTCATTACACCCATCTAAGGGCACCCAAATGGGATCTTGACATCACCAGGAATCTAATTCTGGTCTCGTATTGTCACACCTGTAGAAGGCCAGCCATGAATGTGATCTTGGATCACCATGTTTGTAAAAGGGCACCCAATGTTGGTCTTGGAGTGTTACATCTGTATAAGGGCACCCTCCAATTTTGATCTTGGATGGCCACACCTCTATAAGGGCACCTTTGAATGCAATCCTAGTTTGCCATGTTTGTATAATGGCACCCAAATCTGATCTTTGATAGTCATGCCTGTAAAAGGACACCAACATTTTCCCAACTATTTAAGGGGATCCAAATACAAACTTGGTTCATCACACCTATGTAAAAGCACCCAACTGAGATCTTGGAGTGTCACATATGTATAAGGGCACCCAAATACTGTACAGTCTTGGTTCATCCCATCTATATAAAGCCCCCCCCCCCCCCCCCCCCCCCCCAAATGCAATCTAGGACCATCACATCTGTATAAGGGCACCTAAATGGGATCTAAAGTCATTACACCCATCTAAGGTCACCCAAATGGGATCTTGACTCATCACCAGGAATCCGATTCTGGTCTTGTATTGTCACACCTGTAGAAGGCCAGCCATGAATGTGATCTCGGATCACCATGTTTGTATAAGGGCACCCTAAATTGGATCTTAAACCATTACCATCTAAAAGGGCACCCAATGTTGGTCTTGGAGTGTTACATCTGTATAAGGGCACCCTCCAATTTTGATCTTGGATGGCCACACCTGTATAAGGGCACCTTTGAATGCAATCCTAGTTTGCCATGTTTGTATAATGGCACCCAATTCTGATCTTTGATAGTCATGCCTGTAAAAGGACACCAACATTTTCCCAACTATTTAAGGGGATCCAAATACAAACTTGGTTCATCACACCTATGTAAAAGCACCCAACTGAGATCTCGGAGTGTCACATATGTATAAGGGCACCCAAATACTGTACAGTCTTGGTTCACCCCATCTATATAAAGCCCCCCCAAATGCAATCTAGGACCATCACACCTGTATAAGGGCACCTAAGTGGGATCTTAAATCATCACCATCTAAAAGAGCACCCAATTTTGATCTTGGATTGTCACACCTGTATAAGGGCACCCAAATTGGATTTAAAATCATCAAACTTGTCTAAGGGCACCAAAATGGGATCTTGAATCATCACCAGGAACCCAATAGGGTAACCCATATTTGATCTTTGAAGGCCACACCTGTATAAGGGCACCCAAATTGGATTTTAAATCATCACACTTGTCTAAGGGCACCAAAAATGGGATCTTGAATCGTCACCAGGAACCCAATAGGGGAACCCAATTTTAATCTTGGATGGCAACACCTGTATAAAGGCACCTTTGGATGCAATCCTACAGTAGTTTGCCATGTTTGTATAATAACACCCAATTCTGATCTTGGATAGTCATGCTTGTAAAAGGACACCAACATTTTCCCAACTATTTAAGGGGATCCAAATACAAACTTGGTTCATCACACCTATGTAAAAGCACCCAACTGAGATCTTGGAGTGTCACGTCTGTATAAGGGCACCCAAATACTGTACAGTCTTGGTTCATCCCATCTATATAAAGGCCCCCCAAATGCAATCTAGGACCATCACATCTGTATAAGGGCACCCAAATGTGATCTAAAGTCATTACACCCATCTAAGGGCACCCAAATGGGATCTTGACATCACCAGGAATCTAATTCTGGTCTTGTATTGTCACACCTGTAGAAGGCCAGCCATGAATGTGATCTTGGATCACCATGTTTGTAAAAGGGCACCCAATGTTGGTCTTGGAGTGTTACATCTGTATAAGGGCACCCTCCAATTTTGATCTTGGATGGCCACACCTCTATAAGGGCACCTTTGAATGCAATCCTACAGTAGTTTGCCATGTTTGTATAATTCCACCCAAATCTGATCTTTGATAGTCATGCCTGTAAAAGGACACCAACATTTTCCCAACTATTTAAGGGGATCCAAATACAAACTTGGTTCATCACACCTATGTAAAAGCACCCAACTGAGATCTTGGAGTGTCACATATGTATAAGGGCACCCAAATACTGTACAGTCTTGGTTCATCCCATCTATATAAAGCCCCCCCCCCCCAAATGCAATCTAGGACCATCACATCTGTATAAGGTCACCCAAATGGGATCTTGACTCATCACCAGGAATCCGATTCTGGTCTTGTATTGTCACACCTGTAGAAGGCCAGCCATGAATGTGATCTCGGATCACCATGTTTGTATAAGGGCACCCTAAATTGGATCTTAAACCATTACCATCTAAAAGGGCACCCAATGTTGGTCTTGGAGTGTTACATCTGTATAAGGGCACCCTCCAATTTTGATCTTGGATGGCCACACCTGTATAAGGGCACCTTTGAATGCAATCCTAGTTTGCCATGTTTGTATAATGGCACCCAATTCTGATCTTTGATAGTCATGCCTGTAAAAGGACACCAACATTTTCCCAACTATTTGAGGGGATCCAAATACAAACTTGGTTCATCACACCTATGTAAAAGCACCCAACTGAGATCTCGGAGTGTCACATATGTATAAGGGCACCCAAATACTGTACAGTCTTGGTTCACCCCATCTATATAAAGCCCCCCCAAATGCAATCTAGGACCATCACACCTGTATAAGGGCACCTAAATGGGATCTTAAATCATCACCATCTAAAAGGGCACCCAATTTTGATCTTGGATTGTCACATCTGTATAAGGGCACCTAAAATATTATCTTGGATGGTCACACCTACAGTAAATAAGGGCACCAAAATGGGACCTTGAATCATCACTAAGAACCCAATAGGGGAAACCAATTTTGACCTTGGATGGCCACACCTGTAGAAGGGCACCTTCAAATGCAATCTTATATCACCATGTTTGTATAAGGGCAACCAAATGTTATCTTGTATAGTCATGCCTGTAAAAGGACATCAACATTCTCACACCTATTTAAGGGCATCCAGATACAAACTTGGATCATCCCACAAAAGTGATATTGGATGGTCACACTTGTATAAGCGCACCCAAATACGATCTTGTATCATCAGACCTATATAAAGCCTACCAAATGCAATCTAGGACTATCACACCTGTCTAAGGGCCCCTAAATGGGATCTTAAATCATCACCATCTAAAAGGGCACCGAATGTTGATCTTGGAAGGTCAGATCTGTATAAGGGCACTCTGGAATGAGATCTTGGATGTTTATACCTCTATGGGGACACCTAAAATATTATCTTGGATGGTCACACCTACAGTAAATAAGGGCACCCAAAAGGGATCCTGATTCATCACCAAGAACCCAATAGGAGAACCCTATTTTGATCTTTAACCACTTCGCTACCCACCCATAGTCATATGACGTCCACAAGGTGGATCTCACATCCTGGGTGGACGTCATATGACATCCTCCCATTCCCGGCCACCTAGGGGGGGCGAGCATGCCCGCGGCGTCGCTCGGGACCCGGTGCGTGTGCCCGGCAGCCGCGATGTCCGCCGGGCACCCGCGATTGCCCGGGAAAACAGCAGGACCGTGGAGCTGTGTGTGTAAATACACAGCTCCACGTCCTGTCACTGGAGAGGAGACCGATGGTGTGTTCCCAGTACCGAGGAACACCGATCGGTCTCCTCCCCTTGTGAGTCCCCTCCCCCCACAGTTAGAATCACTCACATAGGGAACATATTAACCCCTGCAGCACCCCCTAGTGTTAACCCCTTCCCTGCCAGTCACATTTACACAGTAATCACTATAATTTTATAGCAACGATCGCTGTGTGAATGGTCCCAAAAATGTGTCAAAAGTGTCCGAAGTGTCCGCCACAATGTCGCGGAAAAGAAAAATCCCAGATCGCCACCATTACTAGTAAAAAAAAAAAAAAATGCAATAAATCTATCCCCTATTTTGTAGACGCTATAACTTTTGCGCAAACCAATTTATATACGCTTATTGCGATTTTTTTTTACCAAAAATAGAAGAATACGTATCAGCCTAAACTGAGTAAAACATTTTTTTTTTTTTTAAAATGGGATATTTATTATAGCAAAAAGTAAACAAAAATATTGTGTTTTTTTTCAAAATTGTCGCTCTTCTTTGGTTTATAGCGCAAAAAATAAAAACCGCAGAGGTGATCAAATACCACCAAAAGAAAGCTCTATTTGTGGGAAAAAAAGGACGTAAATTTTGTTTGAGTGCAAGGTCGCACGACTGCGCAATTGTCAGTTAAAGCAACGCAGTGCCAAATCGCAAAAAGTGCTCTGGTAAGGAAGGGGGTAAAATCGTCCGGGGCTGAAGTGGTTAATAGCCACACCTGTATAAGGGCACCCAAATATAATCTTAAATGTGATCTTGAATGGTCATGCTTGTATAAAAGGCACAAACTTGCAAACCTGATCATCCTAGAACATCGCTATGTACATGGGCGTCCGCAGAACTTTTTTCCAGGGGGGGGGGATCATTTTATGGTCATCCATGCCACGCCCCTTTTCGACAATGTCATTATCACATTATCATGGTCAGAGACTGCAGATATAGTACAGTCCCTAGGATAAGTAATGGATAATGGCCAACCAGACCCAGGGAAACTACAGCAGTGATCCCTCCAGCTAGATGATTGCTCACTCTGGGTTCCCCGGGGGGCGACTGGTCTGTAGTGTGGCATGTCTGTACCCTGGTAGTGGCTCAGTCTTTCTCTCTCTGGTGGTGCTGAGCAGCGTGGCTCTCTCTGGTGGCACTGGGCAGCATGGCTCTCTCTCTGGCTTCTGCCCAGCACACTCCTCGTTCTTTGTCCTGTAGCATTCTCCCTTCAGCTTTTTTCCAGGCTGCAGTCTCTCAATCTCTCTCTTGCTCGAGCTGTAGCCTCCTCCCTGTGGAAAATGGGGCCGCCAATCTTTGGGACTACATGTCCCATGATGCTCTCCTCTCCTAGTCTCCTTTCATTGGCCCTCAGTTGTAGGCCAATAGGGAAGGAACTAAGTGGGCAGAAAGTGGGCGGGGAACCTGGTGAGAGCCACCGTCTCTTCTCCCTGACAGGAGAAAGGGAGGGCAAGCAGGTGCCACTGGCGGGTGCTGAATTTAAGATCCGATCCCTGATTCCAGGGGGGGGGCACTTGACCCCCCCTTGCCCCTACGTGCGGACGCCCATGGCTATGTATGCATCAAATGCCATTTTTTTTGTATGTAAGCATGTTGTAGTTAATTGGCTTCTGAGTCTGACATCCCTGTACAATAAGACTGTGTGGTTGTTGTGGTAGAAGCTATTGAATCATTCATGAAAGTGCGTGATCATCTAGGAATTCCATTAACAAGAATCTTTAATCTGATTGCCTTCATAGCTCCATCATCCAACATCTTTACAGACTTCCAGGAGTTGATGTATCTCTTTCTCCAGTTCTTTGGCCCTCTCTTTCACCTCATTGGGCCTCTCCCTAGAATCCTCCTTCCTCAGCTCGGACAGAATATTGCGAAAGGCGTCGGCATGTTTTACAGACTCCATCTGCTGAGGGTTTTCTCTCAGTTCCTGCACCCAGTCCAGGTAAGCCTGCAGGAGCCCCATGTCCCCCATGAAGCTGCTGAGGATCTTCAGATTGGGCAATCGCCTCTGCAATTCCAGAAGCACTTCCTTCCCTCGCTCACTTAGCTTGTTTCCCACAATCCTTTGGAGAAAAGAAAAATGTTGAACCGTCATTACATGCCAGCATTCTGTAAATAGTATTCTCAAACTTGTCTATTATTAACCTCCTGAGATCCGCGCTATAGCCGAATGACAGCTACAGTGCGGAGCTAACTTGCCGGGACTACGTCTATTGACGTCATCCCGTTCACGAGCGGCCTGAAGGGCGCGCGCTCTGTGATCAGCGAGTCTGTGAGAAAACACCCTAAATCTCATCTGCCATGAAAAGTAAAGTGACCTATGATGCAAAACATATATGGATACAAAACAAATACAATGAACTTAAATAGAACAAATATAATGAAATTATTCACTAAATATGTACTCTGTGAAACAAATACATGATTTAAATTCAATTTTTTTTATTTAGTGAATAGTTTCATTATATTTGTTCTATTGAGTACACATATATTTTGATTAAGTTCATTGTATTTGTTTTGTATCCATATATGTTTTGCATCATAGGTCACTTTACTTTTTCATGGCACACGAGATTTAGGGTGTTTATTTAATTAACGCAATTTATATATTTCAATTTTTTATATACTACTAATGCCAGTAATCAGCAACTTATAACGGGGCTGCGATAGTGTGGCGGGAAATCTGACACTAATTGACACTGAGGGGGAACTGGCTAACTGCCACTGACATCACCAGTGACACTAATGCAGTGATCAGTGCTAATACTATATTCTGTCACTGTACTAATGACACCGGCTGGGAAGGGGTTAACATCTACGGCAATCACTGGGTTAAATGTGTGCCTAACAAGTGTTAATTTGTTAGGCACACATTTAACCCTGTGATTGCCGTAGATGTTAACCCCTTCCCAGCCGGTGTCATTAGTACAGTGACAGAATATAGTATTAGCACTGATCACTGCATTAGTGTGACCTAGTATGCTGCTTTTTACTAAAGATCTATTTGTTTCCTATCCTTGCTTTGCAGGGATAAGAAACAGAGAGATTGTTCCCTCTGTAAAGAGCCCTGTGTTGATTGTCAAGTGATGTATGCTCATCGTTTCTGGGTTCTTATATCATAGAGGCAAAAAGAGCCATTCTGGTCTCTGTTTGCCTCTATGAAGCGCTGGCTGGTCGATCAAGACTAGCGGTGGGACAGGAGATCCCGGGGAAGCCGTGGATCCCGGGAAAGCCCCTCCAGCCACTTGTAAAAGCAATCCAGCGCTAGGATTGCTTTTACGAGAGAGCCGGTAATTTGCCGCCCCTCTCAAAGTGCCGCCTGGGTCCAATGGACCCAGCAGGACCCATGGTAGGGATGACCCTGTACTGAACAAAGGATCGGGATGTCCATAGCTTGCACCTTTAAAGCTCAACTGCAGCCAAAACTTTTATTTAATTCTGAACTTGTATCTGCTTATATTTTGCATTCCATGGTTCATCGTTGGAACCTCTGTCAAGTTTTTTTTTTTTCTGTGTCCCTAATGGGGATAATCGCCCACCTGTGTCCCATTGTATGGAAAAAACTGAGCAGTCTATTATAACCGACTAAGTAGAATTGGGGGTGTATCTACAGAGAAGGGTACTCACGTCAGCAGGCGCAGAGTCCTATTGTTGGCCAAGCTGGGCAGTAAGTTGTCCAATCCGCTGTCTGTGATCCCGGTTATGTCTACATAGAGCTCCTCCAGGGTCTGGTTATGTTTTAATGCATCCCATAGGCAACGCACACCTTCTGAGCCGATGCTGTTACCACACATCCTGCGAGGCCAAAACAGAGACAATTTCCTTTATTGCTCAATTATGCCATTTAATAGGAGAATCTTCAAAGGGGAAGTGAACCGCCAGAGAAAATGCAACATTTTGGGTGCCCAGAAGCTTTTTACCACAGTATGCACAGACTTGCCCAGCAAAGTGATCTCTTCCAGCCAGGGGTCAAGTCCTGGGGAAAAAAGTGTGGGAACTCCCACCCAAGATCCACTCGCCCACCAAAAAAAATAAAAATGATACGCTCATATTCACGAACGCTTCAAAATTGGTATTTTTCATCCAATTTTCGTATAGTGTGTATGAAGCTTAACTGTTAGTACGTAAAAAAAAAAAAAACAATCCTCAATAAACATAAATACGGTAATTCTCTGAATAATCAGCATTCATTCAATTGTGCTTCCATGCAAATGTGAACATCATGTTCTGATCTTTATTGGGGAATTTTATTTTGTATATAGAGTGTTTATGTGGTGAGTTTACATTTTTCATTGAACACTTGGGGAGATAGTGATGTGTTCTTGCTTAGGAGATGTATGTTAGCTTGGGGGGGCTGCAAACTCTGCAGGGCTCCAACACACACTCGCTGCTATTCCAACCCTTCACATATTTCCACATAAACTTCCCTCCTGGCATGAAACTTTGCCAGGTATTGTGCTCAGCTTACCACCCCAACTGATGTTCCTCCCTCAGTTCACCTCTCTCCCTGCATGTCCTGTGAGCAGAATAGCTGAGCTCCTCCTCTGGGTTCTCTCATCATATGGCACTGAAGATAGAGGAGGGAGGTATTCAGCGGGACACACAGAACAAGTATGCAGGAGACTGGGGGGGAGGATGAGATGACAGAAAATCAGGAGGGGCAGGCGGGGAGGAGCGCATCACGAGAGGTCTGACTAAATACAATCTCTTAGCAGCAGGGACCTGATCTACCCGTCAGCTAGCTGTGATTGACAGGTAGATCGAAGAGGAAGCTGTTATGGGGCCCCCTACTGGCAATGCCTGAATGGTCAGTCCACCCCTAGTGTGCGTCACTTACTATTGCGAGCTGTGTCCGCGGCTGCTGGTGTAGCACCTGCCACACAGCTCGCATACTTCAAAGTCTTGCAGGACACGCTGCTAACGGGAACTGAGTTCCTGTTGTGGAAAAAGTACAGGAACTCCGTTCCCATGCGTTCCTGCAGGACTTGAGCCCTGCTTCCAGCCCATGTTCCCCTCCATTATGAATGCTTTCCTCTTTACCTGCTCTTTTTCTGGTTTCTGAATCTTCAGCCTTCTTGATTGTAAGGCCAGTATAATGTAACCCTGCACAGGAGTTCATTGAAGCCCAGTATGCAATGTGAAAATAAAAGGATGCAGCACTCCTAACAGCTGATGTGTAAATTCAGATGAAGAGCGGCATCAGCCCAGGCCATGCCTTCTGACACGTTTCACCCACTCCGCAGGGCTAAGTCACAGAGGACCTCTATGACCAAGCCCTGTGGGTGGGGCAAAACGCGTCAGTGGGCTGGGCCTGGGAGGAAACCAGGCTGAGGACAGAATTCCAGTTCTTCCCAAAGGTGTTAAGTAGGATTGAGGTCTGGGCTTTGTGTAGGACACTCATGTTCTTTCACACCAAACTCAGCAAACCATGTCTTCATGGAGCTGGATTTGCGCAGATTGCCATGTTCAGTAGGGTTGAGGTCAGGGCTTTATGCAGGACACTTGAGTTCCTCCACACCAAACTCTTCAAACCATGTCTTTATGAAGGACCTTCTCCAAACTGTTACCACAAGGTTGGAAGAGCACAATAGCCTAAATGTCTTTTTAAGCTGTATTATTAACAATACACTTAGCTGGAAACACCTGAACTCGGTCATTTGGAGGGTTGTCCTTACAATTTTGGTCATATGGACAGGTGTGATGGTCCATATGGTGTATTTTCAAGTGGACGTGTTGCTTTGCCTTTCATAGGCAACGCACAGGTCCACTTTATCCTTTGTCTACCCTGTGGTTGTCCAGCTGTAATATAACTCCATTCTTTTCCAAGGAACAATAAATGGAGCCTTTTCCAGTTCACATCCCCTGGCTATACTTGTGACAAATTCCCTTTAAGTGGAAGATAAATGGTCAAGAAATGAAGTAGGCAATACTTAGAAGAGCCTCTAGATATTGACGTTATGACTCACAGAAGACTTTTCACTTGACACGAGGGTGACTTCAGCACATCCGCCTCAATCTCCGCGGCCTCTTTATCCAACGAGTTATAGCGCAGGCTACATAGTAATAAAAAAAGGTTATTGGCTCATATGGAGTACTCATTGCTGCATGCAGTATATGCTTGCACGTGCGAACAACCAGAAATACCAACAAACCGCAACAGTGCAATAACCCACAGCAACCAACGAGAAACAAACCTGCTTTTATTTAAAGAACCCTTGCAAGTCCTTCTTTTTAAATAATTTCATAGATTTTAGTTGTCCACATCAATCTGCCACCCATGGTTTCAACCAAAAAAAACTGTTGAAGTTGCTGCTAATAATTGTGCCTACAAATGCGGACATTTCATGCTTTTTATACTTGAGTGACCTGGTGACAGGGTCTCTTTAAAGGCTTTGAGTGGGTTGTCAAAGCGGAGACATGTGTTCAGCTATACTTCACACAGGGTACATCGTAGGCATTTACATTGGTGTGGTTATGACCATTTGGCTATAATGGGCTATCAATCTACCAAAACGCCCTAAAAATTGGACATGCCAACAAATTTTTAATGCAACGCCCTTCAATGCTCTATGTCAGTGTTTTTCATCCAGGGAGTCATTTGGGTTCACGCAGGGGAAGCACGGGACCCAGTTTGCCCTGGTTCAGCATCATGGCCAGCCACCAGCACTATAACAACCAATGCCATTGCTTTGGTGTTGGCGATTGGCTTGCCTGGACCATGACAATGCATGACACTGATCCAGGTCAGGTGGCATGCAGGACTGTCCACCAGCATTCAGGAAAGGACAGAAGTTCACCTTCTTCAGGCCTGCTCCACCTCCCACCCTCTGCTGGGGCCAAAAGATAGGGCAATGATGTTAAGAGGAGACTGTTTAGTGGTGATGGCCTGTGATGGAGGGTTGCTGTGTGATTGGGGGATTCTGATGTGATTAGAGTACTCTGTAATTGATGGACCTCTGGTGTGATGGACCTCTGGTGTGATGGGGGACCTCTGATGTGATGGAGGGGAGCTCTGATGTGATGGAGGGGACCTCTGATGTGATGGACCTCTGATGGGATGGGGGACCTCTGATGTGATGGACCTCTGATGTGATGGGCACCTCTGGTGTGATGGGGGACCTCTGATGTGATGGGGGACCTCTGATGTGATGGGCACCTCTGGTGTGATGGGGGACCTCTGATGTGATGGGGGAGCTCTGATGTGATGGACCTCTGATGTGATGGGGGACCTCTGATGTGATGGGGGACCTCTGATGTGATGGGGGGGACCTCTGATGTGATGGACCTCTGATGGGATGGAAGAGCTCTGATGTGATGGGGAGCTCTGATGTAATGGACCTCTGATGTGATGGGGGCCCTCTGATGTGATGGAGGGGACCTCTGATGTGATGGACCTCTGATGGGATGGGGGAGCTCTGATGTGATGGGAAGCTCTGATGTGATGGGGGCCCTCTGATATGATGGAGGGGACCTCTGATGTGATAGGGACCTCTAATGTGATGGACCTCTGATGTGATGGGGGACCTCTCATGTGATGGAGGGACCTCTGATGTGATGGACCTCTGATGTGATGGAGGGGACCTCTGATGTGATGGAGGGGACCTCTGATGTGATGGACCTCTGATGGGATGGGGGACCTCTGATGTGATAGGGAAGCTCTGATGTGATGGGGACCTCTGGTGTGATGGAGGACCTCTGATGTAATGCGGATCCTCTGATGTGATGGGGGGACCTCTGATGTGATGGGGAAGCTCTGATGTGATGGGGGACCTCTGGTGTGATGGAGGGGACCTCTGATGTGATGGACCTCTGATGGGGTGGGGGACCTCTGATGTGATAGGGAAGCTCTGATGTGATGGGGACCTCTAATGTGATGGAGGACCTCTGATGTGAGGTGGAACCTCTGATGTGATGGGGGAACCTCTGATGTGATGGGGAACTCTGATGTGATGGTGGAACTCTGATCTGATGGGGGGACCTCTGATGTGATGGGGGGGCCTCTGATGTGATGGGGGAGCTCTGATGTGAAGGGGGACCTCTGATGTGATGGAGGAACTCTGATGTGATGGGGTAACTCTGATGTGATGGGGGGACCTCTGATGTGATTGAAACCTCTGATCTGATGGGGGGACCTCTGATGTGATGGGGGGGGGCTCTGATGTGATAGGGGAGCTCTGATGTGAAGGGGGACCTCTGATGTGATGGGGTAACTCTGATGTGATGGGGGGACCTCTGATGTGATAGGGGAGCTCTGATGTGAAGGGGGACCTCTGATGTGATGGGGAGCTCTGATGTGATGGGGGTCCCTTAAGGTGAAGGGGGGACCTCTGATGTGATGGGGGACCTCTGATGTGATTGGGGCTTCAGATGGGATGTGGGGGACCTCTGATGTGATTGGGGGCTTCTGATGTGAAGTAAATTTTATCAAGGAAGTTGTGTGCATCATCTCAGGCTCAGGTTTCCCATTAATAAGTAACAATTACATTTTATTACATTTTAGGCTGAGGTGCCTCCAGTTTGTCCACACTTTTAAAGAGTGTCGTGACTGACACTACTCTATGGTTCCTTGCCATGCATTGCACGTTCTATGTGCATTGCCTTAGTGTGTTGGCGTGCATTTCAAAATGAATGGCACCGCAATGCATCAACGCATGTAACGTGTAATGCTGCATATTTCCACAACTTATAGATGTAAATCAGCTCTTAGTATTGACAATTAAACTTCAGTCATGTCATGAATATGTTGCCTTCTGCATGTGTGTCTGTAGATGGCAGTGTTGCTGTATATTTGAGGTATATTTCAAAGACCAGTAAACCAAAATACAAGAAAAGATTTTTGGTGTCCCTTTAGACTCTAAAGGGACATCAAAAATCTTTTCTTGTATTTTAAAGTTTAGAGCCTAGAATTAAAAAAAACAAACCTTTAGAACAAAACCCTAAGTGTCTGATAAATGATCAGGAGAGGGACGATTAGAGTGGAGATAGAACTTTCTCATTACATGCCTATTACAGCTCTGTCATCATCAATGCATGCATACAAGTATTTCTCCCCCTATCAGCATGCTGATCGGAGGAGAGAGCAGGGAGATGAGCTCATAACGGTGCTGCTTCTCTTTTTACTGTCCAGTCCATAGGCTGGGGGGCAGGCTCTAGAAAACCCAGGCTCTGAGGATGTGGGTTGAATGATGCTGGCTACTAGACAGAGGACATCTAGTGGCAGAAATAAAGTATTGCGGGGGACATCTGTGAACTGAAGTTGAAAATTGCAACCAAAGCTGCTCTATTTGTTTTATCTTTTAATTGGTAATTCATTTTAATCTTGATGTTTTGGGCTTGAGTTCTGCTTTAACCATGTAATTTCAAAGTGTTTGCTTTGAAAAAAATACCCAGCTGTGAGAAATACTTTTTTTAGTAGCATAGGGATGGGTGGAACCTTTGCAAGGTTTTAATTTCTCCACTGGAGACATTTCCCCTCACTTGCTGTTAAATTCACATCCTGATACTCAATGTGTTTTAAACACAAGAAGGGAAGAAAATGGTTAACTATTGGCTGTAATGCCAGGCTGCCAGTGGGGATGGGGAAGTAACTGGGGGTGAGGGAGTGCACAGGGCAGGGTGCATTATACTTTGGGATGGGGAGGTGACCTGCAAGTGGGGATGGGGAATTAAATGGGGGTGGGGGAGTGCACAGGGCAGGGTGCAGTATACTTTGGGGGTGGGGAAGTAACCTGCAAGTGGGGATGGGGAATTAAATGGGGTTGAGGGAATGCACAGGGCAGGGTGCATTATACTTTCGGGATGAGGAGGTGACCTGCAAGTGGAGATGGGGAAGTAAATGGGGGTGAGAGAGTGCACAATGCAGGGTGCAAATATCATTTGGGGATGGGGAGGTGACCTGTAAGTGGGGATGGGGAAGTAAATGGGAGTGAGGGAGTGCACAGGGCAGGGCGCATTATACTTTGGGGAGGTGACCTGCAAGTGGGGAAGGGGAATTAAATGTGGGTGAGGGAGTGCACAGGGAAGGGTGCATTATAATTTGGGGGTGGGGAGGTGATCTGCAAGTGGGGATGGGGAAGTAAATGGGGGCGAGGGAGTGCACAGGGAAGGGTGCATTATACTTTGGGGGTGGGGAGGTGATCTGCAAGTGGGGATGGGGAAGTAAATAGGGGTGAGGGAGTGCACAGGGCAGGTGCATTATACTTTGGGGGTGGGGAGGTGATCTGCAAGTGGGGGTGGGGAAGTAAATGGGGGTGAGGGAGTGCACAGGGAAGGGTGCATTATACTTTGGGTGTGGGGAGATGATCTGCAAGTGGGGATGGGGAAGTAAATGGGGGTGAGGGAGTGCACAGGGCAGGGTGTATTATACTTTGGGGGTGGGGAGGTGACCTGCAAGTGGGGATGGGGAAGTAAATGGGGGTGAGGGAGTGCACAGGGAAGGGTGCATTATACTTTGGGGGTGGGCAGGTGACCTCCAAGTGGGGATGGAGAAGTAAATAGGGGTGAGGGAGTGCACAATTCAGGGTGCAAATTTCATTTGGGGATGGGGAGGGGACCTGTAAGTCGGAATGGGGAAGTAAATGGGGGTGAGGGTGTGCACAGAGCAGGGTGCATAATCATTTGGGACGGGGAGGTGATCTGCAAGTGGGGATGGGGAAGTAAATGGAGGAGGGGGAGTGCACAAGGCAGGGTGCAAATACAATTTGGGGATGAGAAGGTAACCTGCAATGGGGATGGGGAAGTAATTGGGAGTGAGGGAGTGCAAAGGGCAGGGTGCATTATACTTTGGGGATGGAGAGGTGACCTGCAAGTGGGGATGGGGAAGTAAATAGGAATGAGGGAGTCAACTGGACAGTCTGGGGAGGCTGTTATTTTACACAGTGCTAAGCACTGCTACCTCCTTACTGGGAGGGGAAACACTCACCATGTCACATCCAGCCAGACACAAATCCAATGGAGGAGTTGCTCTTCTGTGGTTTGCAAGGCATTGTTCCAGAACTCCCGGGCAGCAGACAGAAAGAGGGAGCCTGCGTCTCTTAGCCAATACAGCTTGCCAATAGTCAGGGGGCTGGGGCTTTAACAGACAGACATAGCTCCAAGGAAAGCAGGTCTTCGGGTGAGTACTAGAAATTTTAGTTAACTAAAATGTACTTGAGATTTTAGTTGACTAAAATACGACTAAAACAAAAACAATTCAGATGACTAAACTATGACTAAAACTAAAATGGCATTTTAGTCAAAAGACTATTGTCCCGTACACACGGTCGAAATTCCGACCACAAAATCCGTCAGATTTTTTCCGAAGGATTTTGTCCAACACTGGTGTTGCATACACACGGTCGGACAAAGTTGTCGGAAAATCCGATCATTCTGAACTTGGTGACGTTCGTTGCGTACGACGGAACTACGTAGAGGCTATTAGCCAATAGATTTGTTTTCCTAATTTGATCTGAGCATGCGTGGCACTTTGTCCGTCAGAATTCTCTACACACGATCGGAAAAAGTCCGATCGGATTTTGTTGTCGGAAAATTTGAGGGCAGGATCTCAAATTTTTTCAGTCAGAAATTCCGACTGAAAAAGTCCGATGGAGCCCACACACGGTCGGATTTTCCGACAACATGGTCCGATCGGACATTTTCCGTCGGAATTTCCGACCGTGTGTACGGGGCATAGGACTAAAACTAAATCGAAAGTTGACATCAAAATTAACAGTGATTCTAAACCATTACTGGTCTATGCCAAAGTTGAGTTGGTCTATAACATCAAATTCTGTCACATGTATTCAACATCATAATCAAAAAGGACTGAGCATTGTACTTACTATAGTGTTTGGCAACGATGAAGAAGAGGTTGAAGCCTTTTCAACCCCTGGATGCCAATATTTGTATAGCCAAGGTTAAAGGTCCTCAGTCTGCCACTGGAGTGTTGCAGCACATAGCTCAGGGTGGCGCAGTCCGCACGATTCAATATCACCTTGAATAAGTTGACCTCGTCTATCATGGGTGCAACCGCTTTCACAACGGACTCTTGTTGTAGTTCCCTCAGGCAGTGCAAGAGGTTCAGCAGTTGCTGGTTAACTTCATACCTTAATTTCTCTATAAACCAGTTGGCCAAAGGTTCCAGAAGCTCCTTTTCTAATTTACCTACCAGTCCCTTCAATTTTCCTTCCATCCTATAACACAGAAGACCCATGAAGAATCTTGTGAACATTTGTAGGTTCTCCCAGCGATTTGCAATCATAGATTTCATGGTGGTGGACAGGAGCTGACTTGGGACCGGTTTTGCAGGAGAAGATCCAAAACACCAGAGATCAAGGCACTGGAAGAGCTCCTCTGGAGAGGAACCGATGCACATGACACAATAGAGAGCAGCAAAGAACTCTTGAATAGTCATATGGAAGAAGGCAAACCTTTCGGACTTGGTTTCACCATCCACCTGGACAAGTATTCTGTCCATAAAGGTGTCTGGCACTTTGACATGGTCGATACCAAATTTTTGCAAATCAGCTTTACTCAATAAGATCTTGCCTTCCAGCAAACAATGGTAAGCTAGATTTCCAAGCTGGTAAAAGGTCTCTTTCATAGAGGATGCGATGGGCGGACAGCAAAGTACAATGGGCTCCCCTGTTTCATTCTTCTCTTCTGATGAATTGTCTCTCAAATGCAAGAGGGTGCAAAGGTAGGAACGGTAGACCTCAGTGATAGTCTCTGGAGGCTCATCGAGGCACAAAGATTTCTTCTGAAAGAAAGGACCTAGCACAGAACAAATGATGAAACAATATAGAGGAATGAAGCAAAGTCCTGAAATAGTATCATTTTTCATAATATACTGAAAAACCTCCTCTGATAATGCTTCTTCTCTAAAGATCCTGAAACAAAACTCCTTCACTTGGCTTTCCTCAAAGCCTAAGATAACAACTTTTCGATCGAAAGTCTCCAAAGGAAGGTATGGCCGTGGTCTACTGGTCACCACAACAGATGCTCCTGGCAGAAGAGAGCCTTTTAATAGGCTGTAAATCAAATCTCTTATAGGTGCTGGATCACTGAGCCGTTTCACCAAAGTCCCGTCATTTAATGAATGAGTAAATTCATCCAGCCCATCAAGGACCACCATCAATCCCTGGGGTTGCTTACAGAGATCCTCAGAAATATCATTCAGTAGAGGATGGTCCTTTTTTATCAGGTCAAGAAGACTTAGGGGTCCTTCTAACAAACTCAGCTCCCGGAAGACAAAATGAACAGCACAAATTATGTTGTTGAAGGCTTTCCCAATTGCCCACTCGTGCAAAAGTCTTTGCATGGCGGATGTCTTTCCAATCCCAGCTATCCCAGTGACCAGAACCTTCTTTGGACCACTAGACCCTCCTTCCAGGGAGGAGCAAATGTCTGTAAGATTGATTTTTTGATGCTTGTTATGTTCGTAGATACGAGCTCTTCGGTTGGCCAACACGAAATACTCATGTTCTCCCGACAACCCTACAGGATCTTCATCCGTGATAAATAGTTCTGTGTATCGGATCTCCAGCATCTCACAGCAAGTATAGGAAGTGTCCCGCTTCCCCTGAATCTTAACATTCTTTTTCAGCATGGACTGCTTGTGATTTTGTAAAGCAGCTGAAAAAAAAATGTCAATATTAGTAACGTATTAGTATATGTTATTCCATCCAAAAATGATATGCTAAGGAAACTGGTACTGAGATAATTAAAGAGGTTCTCATTGTTGAAGCCGAAAGTTTGTTCATCCAAATGTAGAAATTTTATTATTGCAGGTGGAATACAAAAAATACAGCAGCTTACATGTTTCGTCTGCTTCGGATCCCCGGACAAAAAGATCAATATCAGGAATTGGAAAAATGCCTCGCATCAATAGACGACTGGATGTCCACAAACTCCCTTAAACGGAACCAAAACAGAACTCCTTCACCTAAATGCAAACCGGAAAACTAAATCTACAACACCATGGACTCCGCCCACCATCCTTGGACAGACCATCCCCCTAAGCTTAAAAGCCAAAAGTCTCGGAGTCACTTTTGATTCAGAAATGTCAATGGATGCACAAATAGGATCAGTAGTCAGCGGATCCTACCATCTTCTACGCCTGCTACGTAGACTCATCCCCTTCATTCCAGAAAAGGACAAAGCCATAGTGGTAGGAACAATCATCAACTCTCGACTCGACTATGCAAACTCCCTCGTTCAAAACACAGCAGCAAGACTAGTCACTGGAAAAAAAACATGGGAATCGATTTCCCCCTTCCTGAGGACCCTCCATTGGCTAACTGTAAAGGATCGTATAACATTCAAGACCCTCTGCCTGACCCACAAATGCACACAAGGAGACGCTCCTCTATACTTATGCGAAAAAATACAACACTACATCCCCAATCGCAACCTCCGATCTAACAACCAAAACCTCCTCCTCGTCTCCAAGTCCCGGTACAAATCAAGGGGAGAACGAAGATTTGCAGTCCAAGGGCTCTACCTACGAACATCCGCTTAGAAAAAGACCATCGGACCTTCAGGAAAAAACTCAAGACCCACCTCTTCTAAGAAGGAATCAACGCAGGTCGGATCAAGCGCCTCGAGGCGATTCAGTTCGCAGTTGCAGCGCTATACAAATCTTTCATTCATTCATTCGTTAGCCTTAATCATAGCCAGGCTGTGACTATGATTAAGGCTAAAAGCTGAAACGCATAAGCTGCTGTATTTTCTCTACTCAACCTGCAATATTAAAATGTCTACATTTAGATGAACGAGTTGCCGGATTTTCATCTCCTTCCTCTATGCTGTGTTTGGGTGTTGGGAAGACACCATGAGCCAGTGCACCGTCTGCTCGCCTCTTCGGGGAATCTGTCCTGGTGTTGTGTCTGTCTCCATTGCTAACCTCTGGCTTCAACATTCAGCAGGCAGCCAGTGAGATCACAATTCTTGATGTGCATATTTTTTTGGTGTCTGATAGCATTGAAGCTTTGGGGCGAGCCCGGCAGTTTACATTTTTGGAAGGAACAGTCAACATTACCCAACATTGCCTGGCCCTGATCTCTCAGTAAAGCGTCCCTTTCTGTTTTGGGGGGTTGTTGGCCAATCAACTCGCCCAGTGACTTTTTTTATATTTCCCAGAAACTTCAACATGTATATTTTGGCAATTCCCAACTCCACCCAGCCACTATGGACTTTTGTCTTTGGCATCTAAAATGCAGAATAGTATGCCGCTATTGTGCCAGCATTGCTAAGATGGGTGTGCTTCACGTGTGATGGTTCCTGTGACTTTCTGCTAGACATGTGCAATTAGTTTCGTTTTTTTTTTTTTCGTTTTTCGTTAAAATTCGTTATATTCGTTCATTCGTTATCGTACGAATGAACGAACGATTCGCTAAAAATTTTAACGAATAACGAAAGTTCAAATCGAACGAATCCGAAAAACAACGAAAATCCGAAAAAAACGAATTAGAAACAACGAATCTACGAAAGAAGAAAATCCGAAAAACGAAAACAGGAACAACGAAAATCAAAATGAACGAAAAAATTCGTACATTCGTAACTTTTTCTTTTTAGTTGAATTGGTAATTTTCCGTGTCTCTTACAATGGCGCTGCTTAACGTGCTTCGAATGGATTGAACGAAAAAATTCGTACATTCGTAACTTTTTTTTTGCGATTCGTAATTTTCCGTGTCTCTTACAATGGCGCTGCTTAACGTGCTTCGAATGGATTGAATGAAAAAATTCGTACATTCGTAACTTTTTTTTTCGATTCGTAATTTTCCGTGTCTCTTAAAATGTAATAATAGCATACACATTACATAAAATTATGAATTATGCTCCGATTACGAATCTACGAAAACAATGTTACGAAAGTACGAATAAATCAATCTAACGAAAGTACGAATGTAACTAAATCTACGAAAATACGAATGCGTCCGAATTTCGAATAAACGAAAATTAAACTGAAAAACGAATCAACGAAAAAATAACTCTTACGAAAATACGAATCGTTACGAATACGAACACCGACGACTTACGAATTTACGAATCGTTACGAATCAACGGAAACGAAAGAAAGGAAAATAAACAAATTTTTTCTATTGTGCACATGTCTACTTTCTGCTTCCTTTCTCAATTAATCCCAAGACATCTTAAGATATGCTTGTCTGGCTGTCTGTTGCCTGAACCAACCTGCTGTTTTTTAGCTACGCCTATGTGCCAAGGAACAATGATTCCTCAGTAGGCCTTGTACCTGATCATGAGCTCACCTCTACCACTGGTGGCAAGGAGGACTTACCCATATTTGAGAGAGCAGGATTGCTGTGTGTGTTGAGGACCACACTAACAGCAGGCCAAAGAGACCCTGAACATGTCCCCAAATTGTTAGCGGGCCTTTGAACGAAACGCGTAGGACACGGCTACGGTGTGATGTTGTCACGCAAGCCTGGAGCTCAGAGCCTGGTTTAGGCGATTTCAGCCTGCTACATTGGAAGCAGTAGTAGTGGCTACATCCCATCAGTGTGTGAGACTGCAATACTGCCACATTGCTTCAATTGATCTTGCAACTTTTTTATGAGGTCGTGTCCATTAGTTTATGTTTTTTACTTGGATCGTTATTTAATAAAACTGCTTTTTACATACTTCACTATGGGGATCCACCAGTGACGCTAGTGCAGGGATCCTCAAACTACGGCCCTCCAGCTGTTGCAGAACTACACATCAGTGTTGCCAACCGTCAGTATTTTTACTGGCAGCCAGTAAAAAACAGGCAATTTTATCCTGCCAGTAAATGCCAGTAAAAGTAAAAGGTTGCCAGTAAAATATATGGCTGTCGCGCTCGGCTTGGTCTGGAGCCGGCTGAGACCATCCGAGTGCCTGTTACAATGTGATCGGACGGCTCTGGTGGAGGCGGTGCCTGAGCATGTCGTGGGATGTCCAGTGCAATGGAGCCAAGCAGAGCGGCCAGAGCCTTGTGTATGGGAGCAAGGCATACTGGGACAGGGACCATCAGTGCTGTTTAGACTGGAGGGACCACTTGGCTTGGAGATAGAGACTGTGACTCAGGAGGTGATTTGTAATTTTGAGAGTCAATTCCATATATGTGTGCCGTCCATTCTAATTTCTTGCCCTCCTGAGGCCTGTCCCTGAGCTACTTACTTACTATGTCGAAAATAAAATAAGTTATATATAATTTGCCTTATTATCCACCTTAAATCATATTGTTAATTGCATATTGTACTTGTTTGTAGCCTAAATACTCTAATTTGCACTTAAAACTGTAATTTTGTAACTTTTGTAAATGCCAGTAAAAACATGGCTGTGCCAGTAAATTTTGGGTGTTGTGTCAGTAAATTTCAATCTGGTAAGTTGGCAACACTGCTACACATCCCATGAGGCATTGTAAAACTCTGACAGTCACAGACATGACTAGGCATGATGGGAATTGTAGTTCCTTAACAACTGGAGGGCCGTAGTTTGAAGACCCCTGCGCTAGTGGATGGTGGTTACGTTTGGAGTCCAGTTGATTCTGGTCCTTGGGAAATATCTGCAGGTTTATGACCATTTATAACTTGATGGTCAACACCTTCTGATAAGAGGCTTCTCTATGTGGCGTCACTTGGTGGCGGAAGTACACTTTTTGAAACAGGAAGTGGGAACGTGGGGACACCTAGACTATTCCATTGATACTATTTATCACACACTGTAATTGGGACTTTGTTTCACTTTTAAGGGTTCATATTCTCACAGTTTGTTATCCTTTATTAACTATCACTGATATATTGACTATTGCACATTGTATATCATTAAATTATTGTGTTTTTGCTCATTTTTGTTATTTAGTCTTCGGATTTACCACTGCCTTCTCACAATTCGTATGTTTGCTTTTGGTATCAAAATTGCTGGGTAGCTACTTTTTCCTTTTCTTTATATCCCAGCACAGATTTTATTGATTTTATTTGAAATTGAATTCGTACTGTTAGCTTCGCCCCCCAAAAATTGCATGCAGGCACAACATTTGGAAAAATGATAAGTAAGCAAACAACGACATACCTTCCAGGGGAGAAGGTTCAGTGGGTGCCTTTTGATCTGTAAGAACGAAAGCAATATAAGTTCTGGGATACAGTAGTTACACGGTATAGAGCGTATGCATAACCCAAGTGTACCCTCAAACCTCCTTTCTGGGATACTTCTGACTTAACCACTTTCAGACCGGACCAATTTGTAGCCAAAAGACCAGGCCCCTTTTTGCGATTCGGCACTACGTCGCTTTAACTGACAATTGCGCGGTCGTGCGACGTGGCTCCCAAACAAAATTGACGTCCTTTTTTTACCACAAATAGAGCTTTCTTTTGGTGGTATTTGATCGCCCCTGCGGTTTTAATTTTTTGCGCTATAAACAAAAAAGAGCGACAATTTTGAAAAAAAAAAAACGCATTATTTTTTATTTTTTGCTATAATAAATATCCCCCAAAAATATATAAAAAAACTTTTTTTTTCCTCAGTTTAGGCCGATACGTATTCTTCTACATATTTTTTAATAAGCGATTATTGATTGGTTTGCGCAGAAGTTATAGCGTTTACAAGATAGTAGATAGTTTTATAGCATTTTTATTATTTTTTTTTTTTTTTATTAGTAATGGCGGCGATCAGCGATTTTTATTGTGACTGCGACATTATGGCGGACACATCGGACATTTTTGACACATTTTTGGGACCATTGTCATTTTATACAGCAATCAATGCTATTTAAATGCACTGATTCCTGTATAAATGACACTGGCAGAGAAGGGGTTAACCACAAGGGGGCAGTGTAGGGGTTAAGTATGCCTAGGGGTGTGTTTCTTACTGTGGGGGGCGTGGCTGTCAGCTAGTGAATGCTGATCTCTGCTCCAATCAAAGGGAGCAGAGATCGGCGTCACTAGTTGCTAGGCAGAACAGGGAGATGCTGTTTATCTCGGCATCTCCCCGTTCAGCAATCGAGTCCACGGGACCCGCGACCGGACTCACGGGGGTCCCGACCGGCGCGGAAGCGCGCCGCTCCCGGCGCGCTCCCGATGGCACGGACAGGCATTAAGGAGGGACTTATATATACGCCCTCCAGCCTGTACGTGCCATTCTGCCGACGTATATCTGTGTGCGCCGGTCAGGAAGTGGTTAAAATGGTACAAAACTCACAACAGTAAAATCAGTCTGTATATGCAGTAAAGCATGCTTGTTATACTCACTTTGAAACCTAAGAGGTAATCCTCTGCATTGTGTAAAAATACAGTTTGAACCTGTCTTCTCTGATCCTCCCCTTCTTCCACTGCCCCCAGTCCATCTCCTGATAGTACAGAGCATTGGGGCAATCTGCACATGTTACCTTTGGTGTGTATTACTAGGGAGTTTTTTTTTTTTTTTCTTGGGAGGGTGCATGTGATCAGCACAGGGCCAATCAGCACTGTCCAGACTGAGAGTCAGGGGTCCTGCAGCCTCATAGGACAGTCAGAATAGAATGAAAACTCCTCCTAAAGGCTTTAACCAGAGACTGATAGAAGTCACAAGACTGCTATATACTGCTAATGAGAAAAGGTATTTAGCAGTTTATATTTACTAAAATTATTGCATTTCCATGTTCTGTGTACTGTGGGAGACCAGATATAGTGAATGCAGGCTCCTGGGTTTAGTAATACTTTAAAGTGTATGTGTAGCAGCGGCGGTGCGTCCATAAGGGCGCACAGGCGCTGCCCCCTCTCTCCTGCCACCCCTTAATCACCAATAAATAGATTCATGCATTGCATGAATCTGTCTATGGCCGCCGCTGCCACCCCCCATTCAGGCGCCCGGACCCTTTTCTGGCGCAGGGCACCTGAATTACAGCGGCGGGGGTGGTTTTGAAGCACCTGATTAGAGCCATTCGCTGTAATAGGCGTCATAAAAGGTGACCTGCAGCGCCATGCTGAGTGCTTGCAGGTCACTCAGCTGTGTTAGAAAAGCAAATGAATATTCGCTTTCCTAACACTAAACTGCCTCTCCGCCAATCAGGTGCTCGGATCTGTTACCCGTCACCTGATTGGATGAAACGACAGGCGCTGTGTTTGGACGCCAGACATCCAATCATAGCAGAGGACGGGAGAAGACATCGAGGAGCTGTCCTACCCAGACAGGGTTAAGTGCAGACGGCAGGCCGGCGGGGGGCACACTGGCAGCATTTGATATGGCACAGTGGCTGTGTTTGATGGGGCACAGTGGGAGCAATTGATGGGCAGAGTGGTGGCAATTGATGGGCACAGTGGGAGCAATTGATGGGCACAGTGGCTGTGTTTGATGGCACAGTGACGGCAATTGATGGGCACAGTGGCTGCATTTTATGGGGCACAGTGGCTGCATTTTATGGGGCACAGTGGCAACGTCTGATCGCACAGTGGTGGCAATTGATGGTCACAGTGGCTGTGTTTGATGGCACAGTGGCTGCGTTTGATGGGCACAGTGGCGGCAATTGATGAGCACAGTGGGAGCAGTTGATGGGCACAGTGGCTGTGTTTGATGGCACAGTGGCAGCAATTGATGGGCACAGTGGCTGCATTTTATGGGGCACAGTGGCTGCATTTTATGGGGCACAGTGGCTACGTCTGATCGCACAGTGGTGGCAATTGATGGTCACAGTGGCTGTGTTTGATGGCACAGTGGCTGCGTTTGATGGGCACAGTGGCGGCAATTGATGGGCACAGTGGGAGCAGTTGATGGGCACAGTGGCTGTGTTTGATGGCACAGTGGCAGCAATTGATGGGCACAGTGGCTGCATTTTATGGGGCACAGTGGCTGCATTTTATGGGGCACAGTGGCTACGTTTGATGGCACAGTGGTGGCAATTGATGGGCACAGTGGCTGCATTTGATGGGACATTGGCTGCATTTGATGGGCACAGTGGCTGTGTTTGATGGCACAGTGGCGGCAATTGATGGCACAGTGGCTGAGATTGATGGTACAGTGAGGTTGCAATTGATGGGGCTTTTCAGAATTTTTCAGTTTGTTTGCGCCCCCTCAAAAATTTTGAGCACCAGCCGCCACTGATGCGTAGTCTTAACCCAAGTTCACCCTCAAACCTTCCTTTCCTCCTCTAGATCAGTGGCCTCCAAACTGCGGCCCTTTGCTTGCTTTTATCTGGCCCTTGTGGCCCTATTCCTTCCCCTGACACCCACAATGGAGCACTATTCCTCCCACTTACATTAACCATGGGGCACTATTTTATAAGGTTTGGAGACCCCTGCTCTAGATCATATTGTCCAGAAGGCAAACCAGCTTCTTTTTTTGTTACTCCCTGTAAAATCATCGTCAGGTTTGTAATTGTTTTGCAGAGGGCAGGTATTGGTGTTCGGTTCCCTTTGACTTAGGCGCACCCCCAGAACTACATCTCTCAATAGATGTTCCTCTTACATACGCTGTATTAGCAGATTCCTGAGGGTGAAGGCAGCAGCAATGTTTTGATGGTAGAGAAATCAATGTATGCAACTGGAAATGGACATAGAGGGTCAGGGGATGGGTGGAGTTCTGTAGTCCTGTAGCCTTCAGTGCAGCAGAGGCACCATGCAGAGGAAGTTAGGAGCACAAAGAACTTCTAGCAGATTAACAGGTATCTTTCTGTAGTTGCAGCTTTTTAAAGGGATAACACATGGAGGAATGTGTATGTATTAACCGCTTGCCGTTCAGCGCGCGCCGATATAAGTTGGCACAATGGCACGGCTGCGCAAATGGGTGTACAGGTACGTCCCCTTTAAGGCGCGGCATTGTGGGCACGCACACGTCCGCCGCGTGCTCCGTGACCGTGCCTGTTGGACCTGCGGACTAGATGCCCGCTGGTGTCCCGCAATCGTGTCACAGAGTGGCAGAAGGGGGAGATGCCTATGTAAACAAGGCATTTCCCCATTCTGCCTAGTGACATGACAGAGATCACCGCTCCCTTTCATCGGAAGCAGTGATCGCTGTCATGTCCTAGGTAGCCCACCCCCCCCCCCCCCCCCCCACAGTTAGAAGCACTCCCTAGGACACACTTAACCCCTTGATCGCCCCCTAGTGTTTAACCCCTTACCTGCTAGTGTCATTTACACAGTAATCAGTGTATTTTTATAGCACTGTATAAATGACAATGGTCCCAAAATAGTGTAAAAAAAATCCGATGTGTCCGCCATAAAGTCGCAGTCACGAAAAAAATTACAGATCGCCGCCATTACTAATTTAAAAAAAATTTTTTTATAATAAAATGCCATAAATTTATCCCCAATTTTGTAGACGCTATAACTTTTGCGCAAACCAATCAATATACGCTTATTGCGATTTTTTTTTTTTTAACCAAAAATATGTAGACGAATAAATATTGGCCTAAACTGAGGAAAAAATGTGTTTTTTTATATATTTGTTAGATATTATATATTATATTATATATTGTTAGATATTTATTATAGCAAAAAGTAAAAAATATTGCTTGTTTTTTTTTCAAAATTGGCGCTCTTTTTTTGTTTATAGCGCAAAAAATAAAAATCGCAGAGGTGATCAAATACCACCAAAAGAAAGCTCTATTTGTGGGGAAAAAAAGACATCAATGTTGTTTGGGTGGAGCGTCGCACGACCGCGCAATTGTCAGTTAAAGCGACGCAGTGCCGAATCGCAAAAAGTGCTCTGGTCAGGAAGGGGGGTACATTTTTTCAGGGCTGAAGTGGTTAAAGAAATGTACTTAATATTTTTCTATTATTTTTGTCGAATCGCTTTAAGGAGGTGTCCTCTTTAGAAACATTGTGTCGCCAACAGAATATAATGAAAATTCAGTTGTCATTTCCAGAGCAAAGGTTGGAAAATAAAGTAACCAATGCCGGGGGCTGACTGCTTCATACAACACCAATGGATTTTAGGATCTTAAATGGAAACTAAAATGTCTTGTGACCCATTGCATTTTATTTTTTTGAAGTTTTTTTAATGAGTAGACATGTGCACAACAAAAAAATTTGTTTATTTTCGTTTCGTTTTTTTCGTTTCCGTTGATTCGTAACGATTCGTAAATTCGTAAGTCGTCGGTGTTCGCATTCGTAACGATTCGTATTTTCGTTAGAGTTATTTTTTCGTTGATTCGTTTTTTCGTTAGTTTAACTTTCGTTTATTAGTTTATTTGAAATTCGGACGCATTCGTATTTATTCGTAGATTCGTAATCGGAGCATAATTCATAATTTTATGTAATGAGTATGCTATTATTACATTTTAAGAGACACGGAAAATTACGAATCGAAAAAAAAAGTTACGAATGTACGAATTTTTTCGTTCAATCCATTCGAAGCACGTTAAGCAGCGCCATTGTAAGAGACATGGAAAATTACGAATCGAAAAAAAAAAAAAAAAAAAAGTTACGAATGTACGAATTTTTTTGTTCAATCCATTCGAAGCACGCTAAGCAGCACCATCGTAAGAGACACGGAAAATTACCAATTCAACAAAAAAAAAAGTTACGAATGTACGAATTTTTTCGTTCATTTTCATTTTTGTTGTTCCTGTTTTGGTTTTTCGGATTTTCTTCATTCGTACATTCGTTGTTTCTAATTAGTTTTTTTCGGATTTTCGTTATTTTCGGATTCGTTCGATTCGAACGATTCGTTATTCGTTAAAATTTTTAGCGAATCGTTCGTTCATTCGTACGATAACGAATGAATGAATATAACGAAAAAAAATGAAAAACTAAAAAAAACTAAACGAATTGCACATGTCTATTAATGAAGTGTACAACTACAAAACTTTCGAAAGACTAGATGGACACCACGTAATCAATGCGTGGTCTTTAGTATTAGGCCCTAACACACGATCGGAAATCCCGCCAGCAAAAGTCCGATGAGAGCTTATGGTCGGAAAATGCGACCGTGTGTATGCTCCATCGGAATTTTTGCTGGCGGAATTCCCGCCAGCAAAAGATTGAGAGCAGGTTCTCTATTTTTCGGTCGGAAAAAGTTCCTATCCGAAAATGCGTTTCGTCTGTAGCAATTCCGACGCGCAAAATTCCTACGCATGCTCAGAAACAATTCGACGCATGCTCGGAAGCATTGAACTTCATTTTCTCGGCTCGTCGTAGTGTTGTACGTCACCGCATTCTTGACGGTCGAAAGTTTAGGGAAATTTTGTGTGACCGTGTGTATTAGACATGTGCAATTCCTTTCGTTTTTTTTTCGTTTTCCGTTAAAATTCATTATATTCGTTCATTCGTTATCGTACGAATGAACGAATGATTCGCTAAAAATTTTAACGAATAACGAATTATCGAATCGAATGAATATGAAAAACAACGAAAATCCGAAATAACCAAATTAGAAACAACGAAACTACGAAAGAAGAAAATCCGAAAAACGAAAACAGAAACAACGAAAATCAAAATGAACGAAAAAATTCGTACATTCGTAACTTTTTTTTTTTTGCGATACGTAATTTTCCGTGTTCAATACAATGGCGCTGCTTAACGTGCTTCGAATGGATTGAACGAAAAAATTCGTACATTCGTAACTTTTTTTTTTGCGATTCGTAAATTTCCGTGTCTCTTACAATGGCGCTTCTTAACGTGCTTCGAATGGATTGAACGAAAAAAATTCGTACATTCGTAACTTTTTTTTTCGATTTGTAATTTTCCGTGTCTCTTAAAATGTAATAATAGCATACACATTACATAAAATTATGAATTATGCTCCGATTACGAATCTACGAAAACAATGTTACGAAAGTCCGAATAAATCAATCAAAGTACGAATGTAACTAAATCTACGAAAATACGAATGCGTCCGAATTTCGAATAAACGAAAATTAAACTAACGGAAAAACGAATCAACGAAAAAATAACTCTTACGAAAATACGAATCGTTACGAATACGAACACCGACGACTTACGAATTTACGAATCGTTACGAATCAACGGAAACGAACAGAAACAAAACTAAACAAATTTTTCTATTGTGCACATGTCTAGTATGTATGCAAGCTGAGCTTGAGCGGAATTCCGTCGGAAAAAACATCCAAGATTTTTCCAACAGAAAATCCGCTCATGTGTACGGGGCATGCAGGGGCGGACTGACAACTTATGGGGCCCCCCGGGCAATAGCAGATTATGGGGCCCCCAGGCAATCAGAGATTATGGGGCCACACAGTATACACACGCACAGTATACACAGACATGTTTCTATTGGCTAAGAAGGTACTGGAGAGGTGGGGCAGCTATAATCTCTAGATTTTTAGACCAAAAGGATGTCAGTAAGGGACATTTCAGAGACAGATGTAAAAAAAAATGATTTTTACATACTGTCCCTGGTTTTACTAAGGCTGGCAACCCTGATGGGGCCCCCTAGTGGCCCAGGGCCCTTGGGCAATGCCCGAGTGGCCGAATGGTCAGTCCGCCCTGGGGGGCATTACACATACTGTAGAAGGAACCACATTCTGGTTCGGAGTGCATGCCAAGGAACAATAAAGTTGACTGCACACTGATTACTTTGGGTAGCACTCTTTTTTTTAATAACAGCTTAAAATATAAGGTGAAAGGCCAAGCCCTGATTGGACTATTACCATGTGTGGTGTAGAGAGCTGCTCGTGTCTAGTGGCGCCGTTGTTTTTGGAATTTATAAAAAAAAAACCTAATCAAAAATTCAGACATTGCTGTTTGAACATGGAATGGGAGAGTTAAAGAGAAGTCTTAATTCCTTCGCAGATATGTGGATTTTGAGCTATTGAGGTTTGTAAACAACAGACTTTTTTTTTCTTCAGGAAAACAGATCCCAGAAAACATGTGAAAAGGGAAATCGATTAGTAAGCAAAGATTGACATACCTTCCAGGGGAGAAGTTCTAACAGTTGATTTTGATCTTTGATCTGTAAGAGAAATAATGTGTTTGTTTTTTTTTCCAATGACTGTCTAATTCATGGAATAATGACCTAAGATTGTTTGCTTTAAATATATTGGCGAGAAGGGACTGTTAACATTATTAATACATATAGTAGTTACATAGTTACATAGTAGGTGAGGTTGAAAAAAGACACAAGTCCATCAAGTCCAACCTATGTGTGTGATTATATGTCAGTATTACATTGTATATCCCTGTATATTGCGGTCGTTCAGATGCTTATCTAATAGTTTCTTGAAAATATTGATGCCCCCCCCCCACTGAGACCACCGCCTGTGGGAATTCCACATCCTTACCGCTCTTACAGTAAAGAACCCTCTACGTAGTTTAAGGTTAAATCTAATTTCTTCTCATTTTAATGAGTGGCCACGTGTCTTATTAAACTCCCTTCGCGGAAAAGTTTTATCCCTACTGTGGGGTCACCAGTATGGTATTTGTAAATTGAAATCATATCCCCTCTCAAGCGTCTCTTCTCCAGAGAGAATAAGTTCAGTGCTCACAACCTTTCCTCATAACTAATATCCTCCAGACCCTTTATTAGCTTTGTCGCCCTTCTTTGTACTCGCTTCATTTCCAGTACATCCTTCCTGAGGACTGGTGCCCAGAACTGGACAGCATACTCCAGGTGCGGCCGGACCAGAGTCTTGTAGAGCGGGAGATTTATCGTTTTATCTCTGGAGTCGATCCCCTTTTTAATGCCAATATTCTGTTTACTTTGAGAGCAGCAGATTGGCATAGCATGCCATTGCTGAGCCTATCATCTACTAGGACCCCCAGGTCCTTTTCCAACCTAGATTCCCCCAGTAATATAGTAATGCTGGTGTCTTTTATTCAATGTATTTATTTATTCCTTATTTCTATTTATTGACCCAGATGGACCTTTATTTACCCATCTATGTGTCTATGTAATGTATGTAATGTATAAAGTTCAGGTTAGCTGATGTGCTGTTTTAAAAACAAAATGGAGGCCCATTCCAATATATTGGAAACACCCATTGGTGACAGATTTATTTCTAAAGGCGAGTTCCCCCCAAAACTGATATTTCAATTTTTACAGAAGCTGGAGAGTTAAAGTGGTTGTAAACCCTTACATATACCAAGTGAAGTACCTGGCATCCGGTGATACACAGGGATTAAACAAATCCTCCTATGTACCCGTTTATCTGTAGCACTCTCTTCTCTACATCCTTTTAAAGTCCAGATTTTACACAGGATCTCTTAGCTCTAAAAAGCAGGGGGTGGAGAGCTGAAGTTAAACTCTGCCGATCTCAGTGAAGAGAGCTCTAATAGCTGATTGGAGGGAAGGGACACACCGCCTTCATCCAGCTCACAGGAACAAAGCTGAGGCTGTCAAACACAGGCTGTGTGCTGGAACTCCCTCCTCTGTCACCTTTTTTTCTCTTGGTGTCACGAAAACTTGTCAGAAGGTCTGCTATGTAAATTATGAGGGGTTCCTACCATCCTTGCATTTAATTCTGGGATCTGCACACCTGCTATGCCCATTATGAAGGGCTTCCACCATCCCTGTGTTGGTTTCCCAGGCTCTGCACACCTGATATGCCCATTATGAAGGGCTCCCACCATCCCTGTGTTGGTTTCCCAGGCTCTGCACACCTAATATGCCCATTATAAAGGGCTCCCACAATCCCTGTGTTGGTTTCCCAGGCTGTGCACACCTGCTATGCCCATTATGAAGGGCTCCCACCATCCCTGTGTTGGTTTCCCAGGCTCTGCACACCTAATATGCCCATTATGAAGGGCTCCCACCATCCCTGTGTTGGTTTCCTAGGCTCTGCACACCTGCTATGCCCATTATGAAGGGCTCCCACCATCCCTGTGTTGGTTTACCAGGCTCTGCACACCTGATATGCCCATTATGAAGGGCTTCCACCATCCCTGTGTTGGTTTCCCAGGCTCTGCACACCTGATATGCTCATTATGAAGGGCTCCCACCATCCCTGTGTTGGTTTCCCAGGCTCTGCACACCTGATATGCCCATTATGAAGGGCTCCCACCATCCCTGTGTTGGTTTCCCAGGCTCTGCACACCTGATATGCCCATTATGAAGGGCTTCCACCATCCCTGTGTTGGTTTACCAGGCTCTGCACACCTGATATGCTCATTATGAAGGGCTCCCACCATCCCTGTGTTGGTTTCCCAGGCTCTGCACACCTGATATGCCCATTATGAAGGGCTCCCACCATCCCTGCGTTGGTTTCCCAGGCTCTGCACACCTGCTATGCCCATTATGAAGGGCTTCCACCATCCCTGCGTTGGTTTCCCAGGCTCTGCACACCTGCTATGCCCATTATGAAGGGCTCCCACCATCCCTGTGTTGGTTTCCCAGGCTCTGCACACCTGCTATGCCCATTATAAAGGGCTCCCGCCATCCCTGTGTTGGTTTACCAGGCTCTGCACACCTGATATGCCCATTATGAAGGGCTCCCACCATCCCTGTGTTGGTTTCCCAGGCTCTGCACACCTGCTATGCCCATTATGAAGGGCTCCCGCCATCCCTGTGTTGGTTTTCCAGGCTCTGCACACCTGCTATCCCCATATTATAAGCCACTCCCACCATCCCTGCATTATATTCTGGGCCTGAACACCTGCTCTTCACATTATGAGGGGCTCCCACAATCCCTGTGTTGGGTTCCTAGGCTCTGCACACCTGATTTGCCCATTATAAGGGGTTCCCACCATGCCTGCTTTGAGCTCCGGGTCTGCACACCTGCTCAGCCAATTGGGAAGGACTCCCACAATCCATGCATTAGGTTCCAGGACCTGCATTTCGGCTATTCCCATTATGAGGGCCTCCAGCCACCCCTGCATTGAGTTCCAGGGACTACAAACCTTCTATGCCCATTATGAAGGACTCCCACAATCCCTGCATTTAGTTTCTTAGTCTGCATACCTGATATGCTCATTAGGAGGGGCTCCCATCATAACTGCATTGAGGTCTGGGGTCTACACACCTGCTATTCTCATTATGACGGGCTCTCACCATCACTGTATTGAGTTATGGGGTATACACTCCTGCTATGCCCATTGTGAGGGGCTCTCACCATCACTGTATTGAGTTCTGGGGTATACACTCCTGCTATGCCCAATATGAGGGGCTCCCACCACCTCTTGTTGGATTTTTTTATTTTTGTAATAAACAGAATATAACAGGAGGATCTAGAACACATGAGTGTGGACGGGAACACCCAAAACTCAGAGGTGGGTGGACACAGAGCTGGGAATTATGGCCACGGAGATCTCACTGTTGAAGTATCCAACACATATAAGAAGCTGAGGGCTGACTCAGCCAACAGTGCTCGACCTATAAATAAAATATGACATTTTGGTGTATTTACCCTCTAATGCAAACATTTAGTCACCACAATAGACCTCATGTGTTGACACTTTAGAGTCTCAAGCAGTTAGTACTCAATAACTAGATTTTTTTTTATTAACTGTAGTAACTATATTGTACATAGAGATAAGTATGCAGCAATAAACAGATGGTACGTGACCTGTTTGGATTAGACATTTAGCGGTTGAGCTGGTGAAAAATAATCAGCACTTTCATATCCGGCAGCAGAAGAATTTCCTGAACATTGATCTTTGAAATTACATTTCCCTGGAAATTGTGCGGAGCGGCTTGCACAGGAGTCCTGTGTGTCTTTGGCTCAGTTTCGGGGCCGAACTCAGGCGAAAATTCAGCCCTGATTCATCCCTGAAATGGAGAACAGGGACACACCGGACCCCCTGCTGCGAGCTGTATCCGGAACCCAGCTTAATTGTATCTGTTAGGCATTCTGTATATAGCCGTACAGAACAGACAGTGCACAGTCCACATGGGCTTTGCTGCTTATCTGCAGAAAGGAAACAGGAACTTTTTTTTTTTAGTATCAAAGACGTAGAGTTTACCACAGAGCAGCTACAACTTATAAACACTGCCATCTACTGGCTGATGTAGTTTTTACACAAAATACATGAACAATGTATTCCAACACTATCTAAGTCTCCATAAAATATATGAAAGATAAAACAAAAAAAAGGTATAGACATCTCATACTGTGTAGTGCTCGGAAATCCATGGATTCAGCAAGATGCTGGAAGGGTTCTTCTTGTGTTCTTGGTTCTGGTCTTTCAGCTTTGTTGACCATGTATTTATCCTGTGAAACTTTTGTTACCCCTTGGAGCTGATGACTGTTGGATTTTGATAATTTTGCGCATTATTTCCTGGAAATCCCGGAGACCTGGTCATTCCGTGGGGGCCTGCAGTTTTCTCCATGTCACTCCATCAAAGTACTGCAGAAAGCAGTCAGCGGACTCATGCATTTAGATTACTTAGATTATTTTCGGTAGAACAATAACTGAACCTCTTAACCATGTCTGCTTCTTTATGAAATAAGTTGGCCAATGTGTGAAGGTAAGGATAAAGAAAAAAATGGAGAGCAGGAAACCCATACTGAATAAGCCATGTAGGCTGCTATTAATGACCTTCTTCTGAAAATATAAGCTGCCTGACTGTGCCGGGATTCATTACTTTGGTTTAATGACCCTGGAACACGTATGTCCGTTTATGCTTAGTGTAGTGGTGCTGCACAAAGCTGAGGTGTGAAGCCCTGTTGGAGCTAAAGATTACAGGGATGCCGGCGTGAAAAGGTGAACATTAAAGCAAGATATCACTGCACACCTGAGCCGAACCTAGTAAGGATGTGTGCCTCAGTCAATGCCGCTCCTCACACCCCCACTGATGCTTTTCGTCCCGTCCACCAGGGCTTAATCATAGATGTGGTCTCTATAATTAAGCCCTGGCGAGTGCAATAAAACGTGGTCTGAGAAGCTGCACTGACCGAGGCTTTCACATGTACACTAGGAATGTTGAATATAATTGCAGTATCGATGCATTGCGATTCAGATGTTCATGATGCACCGATGCTGAGAGTCAGCCGAATCAATGTTTGGTGACGTCATTCGTCGCTCCGTGCAGTGCTCTGCCTCTCCAGGAGAAGTACAGAGGCAGAGCCTGCATGGTGGATAAAGCCCCCTCCCTTCTCCACTGAAGCAGAAAGTCAGCTGATGAGCTGACAGCCAGTACAGTGCAGGGGGAGGAGCTCCAGGAGACCCAACACCAGGAGAGGCTTCACTGGAGGCACCGGAAGAGGGAAGTACACTGAACAGTATGGAGGAGGGGAATCGGCTGACACTGGGAGCAGGTGAGTGCCAGTGTCACTGATCCCATCCCTCCACTACCATCACCCCTCTGCCACTGATCCCACCACCCCTCTGCCTTATCCCACCTATCCTTCTGAAGGATCCCACCACCCCCCTGCCACTGATCACACGACCCCTTTGACTGATCCCATCAATCCCTCTGCCACTGATCCCATCCATCCCTCTGCCTGATCCCATCCATCCCTCTGCCTGATCCCACCACCCCTCTGTCTGATCCCATCTATCCCTCTGCCACTGGTCCCACCACCCCTCTGCCTGATCCCATCTATCCCTCTGCCACTGATCTCAGCACCCCTCTGCCTGATCCCATCTATTCCTCTGCCACTGATCCCACCACCCCTCTGCCTGATCCCATCTATCCCTCTGGCACTGAACCCATCCATCCCCCTGCCTGATCCCACCACCCCTCTGCCACTGATCTCACCACCCCTCTGTCACTGATCCCACCACCCGTCTGCCACTGATCCCATCCATCCCTTTGCCTGACCCCATATATCCCTCTGTCACTGATCCCATCTATCCCTCTGCCACTGATCCCATCCATCCCTCTGCCTGATCCTACCTCCCCTTTGTCTGATCCCATCTATTCCTCTGCCACTGATCCCAACACCCCTCTGCCTGATCCCACCACCCCTCTGCCTTATCCTATCTATCCCTCTGCCACTGACCCCATCCATCCCTGTGCCTGATCCCACCACCCCTCTGCCTGATCCCATCTGTCCCTCTGCCTCTGATCCCAGCCATCCCTGTGCCTCTGATCCCATCTGTCCCTCTGCCTCTGATTCCAGCCATCCCTCTGCCACTGGAAAAAATTTGAGTTTTTCTGACTGCTTGAATTTTTGATAAAAAGTTTTTAACCATGCGCATTTGCGCAGTAATCGTAATGCACCGTGATGCATTGTGGAATCGAATCGTGGACAGGATAATTAGCATCGAATCGTGAGACCAGTGAACCCCTAATGTACACATCCGTACTAGGATTGGCTCAGGTATGCGTATGCGGCGGTTTCTTGTTTTAATGTTCACCTCTCCATGGAACAAGTATGCTTTGAAGAGTAAATACAGAACTCCTGATTTGCATACTTGCTCTGGGTCAGTATCTCAGAATTACTAAAGCTAAATTATTAAATGGTTTAGATTTTTATTTGATTAGAGCAGCTTTTCTCAACCAAGGTTTTTGTGGTTCCTCCAGATGTTGTAAGAGGTTCCTTGAGCAATAAGCAATTTCTGCCTCTTAGATAGGTAACCACTGACCCCGATGATCTTTTCTTTATCTGTATGGAAAGCATTCTTCCTACTGACCATCAATGAAAGGGACGGTCTTCCCACTGATCATCAATATAAGGAGCATTCTTCCCACTGATCACCAATGTACTGTAATTGGGCCTTTCTCCCAATTACCACCAATGTAAGGACATTCTTTAAATTGACTGCCAAATTAGGGAGTGTTCTTTTCACTAACCACCAATGTAAGAATTATTATTCCCACTGACCTCCAATGTAATTGGGGTCTTCTCCCAATTACCATCAATGTAAGGGACATTCTTCTATCTGACCACCAAATTAAAGAGCGCTCTTTTCGCTAACCACCAATGTAAAAATCGTTCTTCCCAATGACCATCAATATGAGGAGCATTCTTACCACTGACCATCCATATGAGGAGCATTCTTACCACTGACCACCTATGTAATTGGGCCCTTCTCCCGATTACCACCAATGTAAAGAACATTCTTCCAATTGACCACCAATCTAAGGAGTATTCTTCCCACTGACTATAAATATGAAGTGCATTCTTACCACTGATTACCATACCAATGTAAATAGGCCCTTCTTCCAGTTACCACCAATGCAAGGAACATTCCTCCAACTAACTACCAATGTAAGGAGCATTCTTCCCAATGATCACCATTATGAAGAACATTCTTACCACTGACCACCAATGTAATTGGACCCTTCTCCTGATTACCACCAAGGTAAAGAACATTCTTCCAACTGACCACCAATCTAAGGAGTATTCTTCCCACTGACCATAAATATGAAGTGCATTCTTACCACTGATTACCATACCAATGTAATTGGGCCCTTCTTCCAGTTACCACCAATGCAAGGAACATTCCTCCAACTAACTACCAATGTAAGGAGTATTCTTCCCAATGATCACCAATATGAAGAACATTCTTACCATTGACCACCAATGTAATTAGGTCCTTCTCCCAATTACCACCAATGTAAGGAGCATTCTTCCCACTGACTACAAATGTAAGGAGCATTCTTCTCATGACACCAATTTTAAAGAGCATTCTTTCTACTTTCTACCAAGCGCCTCGAGGCGATTCAGTTTGCAGTTGCAGCGCTATACAAATCATTCATTCATTCACTGTCCACAAGCGTAAGGAGCATTTTCCCACTGACCACCAATGTAATTTGACCTTTCTGTCAATTACCACTAATGTATAGTCGTCCTATCAGTCTACGGTAGCTTATCTCAACTGACCATCTATTGCAGTGATGGTGAACCTCGGCACCCCAGATGTTTTGGAACTACATTTCCCATGATGCTCATGCACTCTGCAGTGTAGGTGAGCATCATGGGAAATGTAGTTCCAAAACATCTGGGGTGCCAAGTTCGCCATCACTGATCTATTGTATATAAGAGAGGTTCCCCAAGATCCAAAAGTTATTTTAACAGTTCCTTCATGTTAAAAGGTTTGGGAAAGGTTGGATTTGGAGGTTTCCTTAGGGCCAGTTCTCTTCTTTCCTTTGTTTTTTAAATGACAGGTTTACTTTGATGGGTCCAAAAAAATATAAAATTGATAACTTTCATAGTTTTTAAACAAATACTTTTATTTTTCACCAAAAACAACACATACACCACAAAAATGTAAATAAATAGATATATGCAAAAATACACAAAAGACATCAACATGTTTAAACATTCCCCACACTCCATTTCTAGAGGAATTATTGCCTACTGGAACTTATTTTTTATTGGTTACCGTATATACTCGAGTATAAGCCGACCCGAATATAAGCCGAGGCACCTAATTTTACCACAAAAAACAGGGAAAACTTATTGACTCGAGTATAAGCCTAGGGTGAGAAATGCGCAGCTACTGTAAATGGAAAAGAGGGTCAACAATGCCCATTTGCAGCCTCACTGTGCCCATTTGCAGCCATAGGTCCCCCGAACTTCAAACTTGGTAGTTAAGGGTTCCTAGATGCCCCCTAGCTGCAGGCAAAGTTTGGGGTCTTTGGACCCAAAGGGTCCCAAAATGACATTGCTGCAAATGGAGACAGTTGACTGAATGTAGGGCCCCATATCTTGGGGCCACTTGGTGCTAGAAACCCCAAATTTGATATGCAAACCCAGTGGAACAATCACTACAACATATCCAAAGATGGTGTTCTTATCACCAAGTGGCCCCGAGATACGGGGCCCCAAAGTTGGTTCAGAAAATGTCAAGCACTTTTCTGCAGCAGAGAATGACATTTTCCGAACCGAATTTGGGGCCCCGTATCTCGTTGCCACTTAGTGCTATTTGGGGTTCCTAGCACCAAGTGGCCCCGAGATACGGGGGCCCCAAAGTCAGGTCGGAAAATGTAAATCTCTACTGCAGAAAAGTCCTTGACTCGAGTATAAGCCGAGGGGGGGCATTTTCAGCACAACAAAATGTGCTGAAAAACTCGGCTTATACTCGAGTATATACGGTACTTGGAATTTTAACTTTAAAGCAAATCTCTGTTTTACCTATTCAGGGCAAAGCAACAGTCTGAAATGAAAAAAAAATGGAAAAAAAACACGCAAGTGACAAAGAAGACCTTTTATACGGACCTGTCCCACCACCTGTTTCTCCGGCGTCTGCTTTTTTTTGAAGAGCTATGGCCTCTTTACATCTGACACTTCCAGGAGTGTCAGAAGCCTAATACTCCGTCAATGACAGGCATCAGCAGAAGAACAACGGCACATGCAGATATCTGATACTTCAGGAGGTGTGCAGGTTCTTCAGGAGGCCAAAGCTCTTGGAACAAATCGAAGATCAGAGTATCGGACGGTGGGATGGGTGGGTTTAAAAAGTCTTCTTTTTGCACGGGGTGTGTTTTTTTCATTCCTAAAAACTCAACAGGGTCTCTTTGTTGGTGGCTCCTGTAGATGCTTATTCTGACCTCCTCTTTTTTATTTGTGCAGCTATCACATCCAAATTGCAATATATTAAAAAAAAAATTGTTTTAGGGCTTAGATACACTAAAACTGGTGCAATTTCCAGAAAAGATGACGGCATTACCCTATTAGGTATGTTTAGCCCGGGTCTCTAACCCTCTCCTACTCTATCCAAAAAAAAAAAGAAAAACTTGGGTTTTAGATACAATACAACATACATGGGGTGTGCCCATCAGCTGCTGACTCTTTAGATCAACCCATTGCAGTTAGAGTAGAACTATAGGCAGGGAGGGAGGGTTGTAACTCTTGTTGGTTTATTTTTTGCCACCTGTACCCCATTGGGGAGATTTACCTTCACTTCCCGCCCTATAGTCAGAACAGGAAGTGAGACGGAATCCCTACAAATCCCTATCCCTCTGCCAAAGATCCCATCCATCCCTCTGCCTGATCCCATCCATCCCTCTGCCTGATCCCATCTATCCCTCTGCCTCTGATCCCATCCATCCCTCTGCCTGATCCCATCCATCCCTCTGCCTGATCCCATCCATCCCTCTGCCTGATCCCATCTATCTCTCTGCCTCTGATGCCATTTATCCCTCTACCTCTGATCCCATCTATCCCTCTGCCTCTGATCCCATCTATCCCTCTGCCTCTGATCCCAGCCATCCCTCTGATCCCACCACCCCTTTGCCTGATCCCATCTGTCCCTCTGCCACTGATCCCACCAACCCTCTGCCACTGATCCCATCTATCCCTTTGCCAAAGATCCCATCCATCCCTCTGCCACTGATCCCATCTATCCCTCTGCCAAAGATCCCATCCATCCCTCTGCCTGATCCCATCCATCCATCCATCCCTCTGCCTGATCCCTCTGCCTGATCCCATATATCCCTCTGCCTCTGATCCCATCCATCCCTCTGCCTGATCCCATCTATCCCTCTGCCTGATCCCATCTATCCCTCTGCTTCTGATCCCATCTATCCCTCTGCCTCTGATGCCATTTATCCCTCTGCCTCTGATCCCATCTATCCATCTTCCTCTGATGCCATCTATCCCTCTGCCTCTGATCCCAGCCATCCCTCTGATCCCACCACCCCTTTGCCTGATCCCAACTGTCCCTCTGCCACTGATCCCACCATCCCTCTGATCCCACCACCCCCATCCCTCTGCCACTGATCCCATCCATCCCTCTGCCACTGATCCCATCTATCCCTCTGCCAAAGATCCCATCCATCCCTCTGCCTGATCCCATCCATCCCTCTGCCTGATCCCATCCATCCCTCTGCCTGATCCCATCCATCCCTCTGCCTGATCCCATCCATCCCTCTGCCTGATCCCATCTATCCCTCTGCTTCTGATGCCATCTATCCCTCTGCCTCTGATGCCATTTATCCCTCTGCCTCTGATGCCATCTATCCCTCTGCCTCTGATCCCAGCCATCCCTCTGATCCCACCACCCCTTTGCCTGATCCCATCTGTCCCTCTGCCACTGATCCCATCTATCCCTCTGCCAAAGATCCCATCCATCCCTCTGCCTGATCCCGTCCATCCCTCTGCCTGATCCCATCCATCCCTCTGCCTGATGCCATCTATCCCTCTGCCTCTGATGCCATTTATCCCTCTGCCTCTGATGCCATCTATCCCTCTGCCTCTGATCCCACCACCCCTCTGCCTGATCCCAGCCATCCCTCTGATCCCACCACTCCTTTGCCTGATCCCATCTGTCCCTCTACCACTGATCCCACCACCCCTCTGCCTGATCCCATCTGTCCCTCTGCCTCTGATCCCAGCCAACCCTTTGCCACTGGAGAAAATTTTTGTTTTTCTGACTGCTTGAATTTTTGATAAAAAGTTTTTAACCATGCGCACTTGCGCAGTAATCATGATGCACCGTGATGCATTGCGCAATTGAATCGTGGACAGGATAATTAGAATTGAATCGTGAGACCAGTGAAGATGCGCACCCCTAATGTACACATCCGTACTAGGATCGGCTCAGGTGTGCGGCGGGAATCTCTAGGGGACCCCCAAGTCACCAGAACTAGTGTCCCCATTGGAAGATATCCCCTTTATTACTTTTCTGGGGACAACTCAAAATTTGGAATTTTCTTCTACTTTCACTTTCAGTGATAATGGTAATCAGGACAAATAGAGAGGGGAAATCTCCTTAATGGAGACACAGACAGGAATAAAATCTGGCAGGTGTTCTAACCCATCTCCACTCTATCTTTTAGCTACCACTAGCCAACCGACTAACTGGGAAAATACGTCATTTGTTTGACGTTAAATACCGGGGGTTATGGCTGCTGCTAGATGCCATAACCCCAGTATTTTCTTGTCCCTGCGGCACCGGACTTTCAGATAAAAGTGATCCCCGTGGCGGATTCACCATGAGATCACTTTTAGAAGCGCAGAGGGGGAGATTCCTGGGCTTACGTTACTGATCGCTGAGCCCGGGTATACATTCAGCACCGGTGGTGACTTGCCATAGGAATAAA